>PVIJ01006754.1:0-88903 GCA_004024925.1 Scalopus aquaticus
TATTTTCCCCAGAAACCACCTGATTGTAAACAAAATGTAATCAATCATGTGCTTAACAAAAATATGTATCCTGTTATTTTTACCTCATTCTTGAAGTCAATCATTATCTTTAGAAACTATGCCTGCTAGCCAAATTTATGGTATAAAAAACCCCACTGTTGGGGCAATAAACAGAGCAGCCTGATCACTACTCGGTGTGGTGTGCGTGCTGTCTCTCATTCCCCTTCCCCCTCTCCTGCTGTCGTCGATGCTTTCCCCACCACCTCCGGGAACCCAACCTCGGTCGGAGCCGGCCTCCGACATCCTGTCTCACCCACTGCTCCCCTCAGCAGTGTATTTCAGTAGATCCACCTGTTCTGTTCCTCACTCTGTCTCTGGTGACTCTTCTCACCCCTGCACCTGTGGCCTATACCCCAGCTCTTCTATGCAAAAATAAATAAAGATCTTTAAAAAAAATAAATATAAATAAATAGTTCACCCTAACTGCTGTGTACAGAACATATTAGAAAATGACTAAAGAGGGGCCTCCCTGGTGGCACAAGGGGTTAAATCTCAGCCTGTGACGCTATCCGCAGTCATTGCAGCACAAGTTCAATCCTGGCCAGGGAGCTTCCCACATGGCGCAGCAGACCTCTCCTGCCTCGCCCGCTGCTCCCCTCAGCAGTGTATTTCAGTCAGTCAGCCTGTTCTGCTCCCCACTCTGTCTCTGGTGAATCCTCTCATTCCCCCAGACTTCTGGCCTACACCCCAGTTCTTGTATGCATAAATAAATTAATCTCAAAAAAAAAAAAAAGAAAATGACTAAAGAGGATGCAGAAGACTAGGCCGGATGGTGCTGCAGCAGTTGAGGAGCTGGAGCGCGTGTGTCCGGCTCAGGACCATGGCAGTGGCGATGGAGAAAAGGCGGCCACAAGACTAGGCAACGGATTAAATATGAAGAGGAAAAGCAGGGAGGGTACGGAAGGACAGATTGCTAGCTTGCCTACGGAAACTGGCTATATGTTTGCTGGGGAAACTGGATAAATATTTGCTGTGTTTTTTACTGAAAGAGAACTACTGAAGAAGAGCAAATTTAACAGCTAGTGTCAAAGACTGTTTGGGTCATTTTCAGATGGAGGCATCTTTGTCACAGCAGGTGAAAATGGCAAATGAAGTCTGGCTAGGCTAGAAATACAGATCCTCAGGTAATCAGGTCATAGGGTCCTTGAAGCCACGTGAGTGGTGGGGTCTCCTTGACAATTTGCAGAGTATAAGGAATGCTAAGAGAGGGGCCCAAAGAATAGGAATGTTTAAGGCAAGGACAGAGGAGAAGCATAGCTAAGAAGCATCTCTCCTCTATCCTTCAAGACACGATTGCAGAGAAGAAAAGCAGAGAGCCAAGTATCCAGGGAGCCAAGGAAAGAGAGCATTTCCAGAAGGAGAGTAATCAACCCATCAACGCTGCACAGCGATACTGCAGAAGGTAGAGATGACGGATGCCCACTGGTGACATGGTAGTCACTGAGGCCCCTGGCGAGAGCAAATTCCATGGAAGAGAGAAAAATTTTATCAGAGATGAGTGAATTATAGATGAAAATAAGTTTGACTCTAAAAGGGAGAAGAAAGGGAGAAGGGAAATGTTGGTTTTGCTGAGTTTCGTTTTTAAGATAGCGCAGACTGAGAATGTTAACACACCAATGGGAAGGAGGCTGCAGGATGAACAGGTGAAGGGAGGACGGGCGGCCGCAGCACAGTATCTATTGAGGCCAGAGGCAATGGGATCTAGGACTTAGCTACTCAGAGTGTGACCCATGGACTGCAATACTTCACCTCCTGTCAGAATGCAGAATTCAAGACCCTATCTCGGACCTACTTAATCAGATTCTGCATTCGGGCTTGATTCCAGGGGATCGGTATGAACATTACAGGTTAAAATGCACCAATCTAGAGTTCAGCTCTGTCCTGTCGGGAGAGTATGAAGAGAGCTTGATGCTGATTTGTTATCAGGTGACAGGAAGCTAAAGCCATTTGTCTGTAGACTCCATGAAATAACTGCTGCAACTGGCAAGGCCATGGTAAAGGGAGAAATGGGAGACTTGAGGAAAACTGAGGTTTGAAATAGTCACTGTGGAAAATGAGGCAGTAAATCGACCACAGAAATACAGAATTCTCAGGTCTTGCTTAGAGGGATGATGATTTTCTACTAGTAAAGTTCCAGGGGTAGTGTGATTTTTCTTGTTTTTTAAAATCACTTCTTCAGTAAAACTTGGCAGCCTGGATGCAGCTGTGGGGCAGCCAGACAGTTAGCTTCACCCAGGACTAGGGCTCTAATAAGAGGTGGCACAGGCACAAATGAGCCAGGAAGTTTAGGATAGAGGCAAGAGTGTCTGAAGCACTTTAAAATGGGCCCAAAAGGATAGAAAGGGAAGTAAAAACAGGAAGGGGTGGATGGATTAATATAAAGTGGAAAAGACAAAGGATAGAAGAACTAATAATGTTAAAGCTTGCAAATCGGGCTGATGTAGCTAATTCTTTAAAAACCATCATTAACATGCAAATCCTATATTAAGAACAAAATTAAGAGAAATTTTAAAAAGCTGGCTATATTCAGTCTTATTTAAATAATCTCAAAGATAAAAATAGCAACGTGCCCATAGTTGATGATCAATTACTGCATTATACTGCCTCTCATGACCCAGACCCCCTTCCTAGGTAGGAATTCCTCTATGCCAAGGAGTCATTTATGCCAAGGAATTATTTAACACTGGAAGTAATGGAGGAAAGACCAAAAAACCTAGAGGAGGCATCACAAGACTAAAGCCCGGCTCACACAGTGCCTAGAGCTGGAGGTGGGGGTATAAGGGATTAACAAAATCACTTCAAGGAGGGATCAGATGCTATAGGGAGTGTCAGAAGCACAGACCTGAAGGTGAAGATATGGAGAGTGAGGGCCATTAATATCTGGCCCCTTTCAAATCTTACAAATCTACAACAAACAAACCACTCCTGGAAGAGATGAGCCCTTCCCAAAGAGAAGACTACATCAGGGCAATCTCTGCACTGGCATGGGCAGCTCTCCTTCTGCCCACCTGTGACTATGCAGGTGCCTCTTTTCACCAACTCTCTGTCCCTCCGCAAGGTAGCGGCCTTCCTGCCTGCCTGTGACCTGTTCCAGGCCGCGGCGTCTCTGCACTGACGGCCCTCAGCAGGGGCAGCTCTCCCTGCCTGCTTGTGTCTATGCAAGTGTCTTTTATTCTTCTGTCTCTTTCCCTAATAAACCTGCTCTTTAAATATAATTAAAGTCTCTGTCCTGGAGAAACTCGCCTGAGAAACTCGCCATGTGCCGTTGAAAGGAGAGCGCTGGTGAAACCTTTCCCAGAGTAAAGCCAAGAACCCCACTCTCTATCAACTCCAAAAATCGATGTCAGAAGTACCTGTTAAAGCAATTTTATTTTACATGTGTCCATACAACTGATCTTAAAAACGCAAATCAATAGTAATCTGCTATTCTGAATGTCTACATCACAGGGTCAGGATCCTCGAAAGTCAATCATCCAGGTGATTACTATGGGAGGCTGATGTTCGTGCAAAGAAAATATGCTACTTTTATTTAGAAAAGCCCCAGATTACCAGATTTAACACCCTTACCTGAGAGTTCAAATACATAAACTGCTTGAGTGGCTTTAACAATGTCATCACTGAGAGAGTCCTTAACAATTCTAAATGTTTCTTCTACAGCTCCAGACTGCGGTTTTGGTGGTGGCTGCATTTTCTCTTCTTTCAATGGTGGGGCAGAACCTGTAAAATATTATTGATGTAAATGACTTCTCCCAATGATGTAAAAGTCTAGGCAGTGTAAAACCCGTCACAGAATTAATGAGCAGAGCATACTTGCTGCCAATTAGACCTGTCTGACCAAATGAACTTAAAATACACTCACAGTGGCATCTAAAACCATAAGTCAAACTGCTGGAACAACAGCCAAACACATCCGTCTTTTATGTTTATAAATGTAAGTGATTTGGGGCCTCCTTGGTGGCACAAGGAGTTAAGTCGCAGCACTATGAAGCTATCCAGAGCCACTGCAGCACTAGTTTGACCCCTGGCCAGGGAGCTTCCCACATGACACAACAGACCTCTCCTACCTCACCCGCTGCTCCCCTCAGCAGTGTATTTCTGTCAATCGGCTTGTTCTGCTTGTTCTCTGTCTCTGGTGAATCCTCCTACCCTCTGCACCTCAGTACCTGCCCTACAGCCCAACCCCAGTTCTTGTATCCATAAAAAAAATAAATCTTAAACAATATATAAAGGCCTGATACCAATAAACATTTGTCTTATGTTTTACTTATCTAAGCCCTCTTGTTATGATTCCATGGTTATGAAACAACCTTCTGATTATGATTCTGCTTCCTACATAATTATGCCCAAAGGGAGAGAACAGGCTGATCATAGCAGTTACACATTTAGTCTGTGAGAAGGCAACCCTCATTATAAATTAATTACTTAGATTAATGGGAGAGAAATATGCTAATTTAAGGACCATATGTATTCAGGTGTTAGGAAAGCAATTTAAGTTTATGGGTTAAGGCTTTGGAATCAGAGAATGAGTTTAAATTCCGACTCTTCCACTTGCCTGCTGTGTGATTTCAGACATAACAGGAAGATAATAATACCTATCTTGTAGGGTTGTCAAGTATTAAATGAGCCCATGTATGCAGTGTATTTAGCACAGCAGTTGGCACATAAGAAATGCCCAATAAATATTTGTTGAAAAACAAAATGAATGTCCATGTTCAATAAGTGATTCTTATTATGTAAATTTGGAATTTAAATAATCTCAGTTCACATATATCTTTCTCCGAAACACAGATCCAATGTTTGGATGCTGGGCAAAGATCAGGATTTTAGATTCATCTAATTTGGATAAGCTATCTCATTAATTTCTGCCATCTTGTAAGAGGATTATTGAGAAAGAGACTGACAACCTTGTTTTAAAATGTATACATTCATGTGGCAACCAAATCAAAGAGCTAAATTTAGAATTAAAAATTGAATTTTATAAAGAACTATCTCTGGGTGATGGGATTATAAAATTTTCCCTTTCTCTAGCTTTTTAACTTTCCTCCAATACAAAAGTTTAGGGCCTCCCTGGTGGCGCAACAGGTTAAATGCAGCGCTGTGGAGCTGTTGGTGGCTGCAGTGCGAGTTCAATGCCCAGCCGGGGAGATTCCCACATGGCGCGGCGGACCTATCCTGCCTCACCCGCTGCTCCCCTCAGCAGTGTATTTCGACTGATCTGCCTGTTCTGCTCCCCACTCTGTCTCTGGTGAACCCTCACACTGCCCCACACCTCTGGCCTGCACCCCAGCTTGTATGCATAAATAGATAAATCTTAAAAAAAAAAAGTTTAAGTAAATTTTAAAAACTATCTCAAAAAAACCTTGGACCAAAAAAAGATAAAGGTAGAAAACACCAGATTAAGCTGCTAATAATGTTTGACACTAAGATACACTGTTGCAAGGTTTCATAGGCTTGCTAAAGATTATAGGAAATTTGTTCCTAAACTTTCTAGCAGCCATCTAAAGAATCTCTGATCACTTAGGAGATTCAGTTTGTAAGATAAAAATAAGGGTAGGGGGCCTCCCAGGTGATGCAACGGGTTAAGTGCAGCACTATGAAGCTGTCCAGAACCACTGCAGCATGAGTTCGATTCCCGGCCAGGGAGATTCCCACATGGCACAGACGACCTCTCCTGCCTCGCCCACTGCTCCCCTCAGCAGTGTATTTCGGTCGATCTGCCTGTTCTGCTCCCCACTCTGTCTCTGGTGAACCCTCCCACCGCCCCACACCTCTGGCCTGCACCCCAGCTTGTATGCAAAAATAAATAAATCTTTCAAAAAAAATGATAGGGCCTACAAACAGCAGACATTCTTGTAAATGCAGGAGAAAAACTCTTCTCATGGGTATTCGTTAAAGAGGTTTTTCTTCTGTTATTTGCCAGCAAGCTAGTAGCATAACACCAGAACACAAAGACTAAATGCTGGACCAATTCAAGGTGGGTTTTGCTTCCAAATTACAAAAACAAAACAAAGTAAAACCAAAACCTCCTTTGAAATTAACCTCACCATACAGTAGTCACAGAGCTCAAACTTTAGGAGTGTAGATAGAGGGCCTCCGTGGTGGCGCAGCGGGTTAAGTCTCAGCACTATGAAGCTATCTGCAGCCACTGCAGCACAGAGTTCAATCCCCAACCAGGGAGCTAACCCACATGGTGCAGCAGACTTCTCCTGCCTCGTCCACTGCTCCCCTCAGCATTGTACTTCAGTCATTCTGCCTGTTCTGCTACCCACTCTGTCTCTGGTGAATCTCACCACCCCCACACCTCTGACCTACACCCCAGGTCTTGTATGCTAAATAAATAAATCTTTAAAAAAAAAAAGTGGGGCCTCCCTGGTGGCACAGCGGTTAAGCGCTGCGCTGTGGAGCTGTTGGCAGCGGTGACGCGAGTTTGACACCTGGCCAGGGAGATTCCCACATGGCGCGGCAGACCTCTCCTGCCTCGCCTGCTGCTCCCCTCAGCAGTGTATTTCCATCTATTTGCCTGTCCTGCTCCCTGCTCTGTCTCTGGTGAACCCTCTCGCCGCCCCAAGCCTCTGGCCTGTACCCCAGCTTGTATGCATAAATAAATAAATCTTAAAAAAAAAAAGTGGAGATAGATATATTTGGATTTCCTCAAAATAAAGTAACACATCAACGTGAAACACAGGATCTAAAAACCTACAGATGTACCTACTTTGAAAAGAGAGAGCACCTTAGAAAGGTTTTCATTCAGACAAGTTTTAATCAAATTATATTATATTAATATTATGTATTAAGAACTTCTTACTGATAGAAGGGGGAAAAATGACAGACTTTGCTAGAATTCTTTGCCAGAATTAATAACTAAGTTTCACATTACTTGCCTTGTTTAAATTACCAAATGGTTTAAAAGCAAAAGAGAGAAATGTCCAGTTCTCTCTTTTGGGAGAAATCATATTTTCCTGCATAAAATATGACCTGTATCTTACCAGATGATTCCATTTTCTTGGTAGCTGTATCTGGATACTCATCTAAGAAGAAATCTGGTATCAACGGGTGGCCTGAAAAGTTGATCCCAAAAATAATCAGGTTAATATAAGACCTTTAATATATTGATTTTAACAACTGTTTAACAAGCATTATGTTTTTAATGATCATTCATTCTTGTGCAATGGTAAAGACTGCCCATGAACTGTCAAACCACTTGACCTTCACCAAGCTACTTTTACCAGAACCCAGTGATCTCTATGGTAAGTTTCATTTCTAAGATGCAACTGAAAAGTCCCCTTTATGTTAATCTCTTCCTGGAGCTTTTGCTTTTCTCATTTTTCTATGCAACCCTTCTGTCCTTCATCCTGTCAAGGTGCTCAGGACTCATTTCTTACCTGGTCCCCTGAGAAAAGAGAGTTCCTCATTAAGAAGGACTTGCTTCCCATCTGTCTTTGTCTATTTTTCCCTTTCAGAAGATTAAAAATACTGGAGGGCAGACATGCACTACTCTTTGTTATATCCTAACACTTATGATTGTATCTATTCATATTTATTAAGTTCTCAACACTTGACAGGAGTTTCAATTTAAGCTGTGTCTTTAAAATCTAAAGATAATTACACTGTACCAGGACCCAGAAGTCCTGGATCTGGTTTAGATTCTGCCACTTATTAGCTGTCTGCTCGTGGGCAAAGGCTTAATCTCCTTCAGCCTGTCTTTCTAAATATTAATCACTGGACCTCCCTGGTGGCACAGCGGTTAAGTGCTGCGCTGTGGAGCTGTTGGCAGCAGAGACGCAAGTTCGACTCCCAGTCAGGTGTTCCCACATGGCATTCCCACATGGCGCAGCAGACCTCTCCTGCCTCGCCCACTGCTCCCCTCAGCAGTGTATTTCAGTCGATCTGCCTCTTCTGCTCCCCACTCTGTCTCTGGTGAGCCCTCTCGCCACCCCACACCTCTGGCCTGTATCCCAGCTTGTATGCATAAATAAATCTTTAAAAAATAATAATAACAAATTTTAATCACTGAACACTGTGTTTGTACCATACGCCAGGCACTGTGCCAAGCACATTTTACATTATTACATTTAGTTCATACAAAAATCCTGTGTGGGAAATATTATGCCTTTAATTTTGCCAAAAAGGAGAAGGGGGCTCAGAGAAAGTAGGAAATGTGTCTAAAGTCACAAGCCAGTGAGCAGCCATCTTAGAATCTGAACTTGAGTTGTCTTCTTTCAAACTCCATGTTCTTAATCAATCAACAGTACTGGGGCCTCTCTGGTGGTGCAACGGGTTAAGTCACAGCACTATGAAGCTATCCAGAGCCACTGTAGCACAAGTTCGATACTCAGCCAGGGAGCTTCCCACATGGCGTAGACCTCTCATGCCTTGCGCGCTGCTCCCCTCAGCAGTGTATTTTAGTAGATCCACCTGTTCTGCTCCTCACTCTGTCTCTGGTGAATCCTCTCACCCACTCCCCACATCTCTGGCCTGCACCCCAGCTTGTATGCATAAATAACATAAATCTTTAAAAAAAAAAAAAAAAAAGAACAGTATTTCTCCCATCACAGGATCGCCATGAAGGTTAAACAGACAATGTTCATAAAACTGCCTTGTAAAACTGTAATGAGCCATTTAATTCAATTCACTTTAAATTGAAGAGATGAACAGGGATGATACAAATACAAATGCGGTTTCTGTCACCTAGATGCTCAGCCTAGTGAATGCTCTGAAAAACATGCTTTAATATAAATAAATACAACTTCAATTTATGGTTATTTTGTCTACTATTTAACATATATCTTTTACATAATGTTAAACTGCATTATCATTACCTGCAATTTTAGAGAGGAAGAATAGCTTTTGAACAAGGGAGTCTTCTGAGAACTTTTCAAATCACTCATTCATCATTCAGATGACTCACTCCCCTTCACCCTCTATCCTTAAGTTACTCAAAGAGACTGCACTGAGGAGACAAACGTTTGAAAGAGTCTGTAATCTTAAATCTTGAAGGCTTTGTAAAACACCTACTAATGTGTCATCTGTTACCAAAGCCTTCAACTTTTTGCTCTGTGAGATCAACCTTAAAAATTAATTTTCTTTTTTTTTTTTTAAGATTTATTTTTTATTTATACATACAAGCTGGGGTACAGACCAGAGGCATGGGGTGGTGAGAGGGTTCACCAGAGACAGAGTGGGGAGCAGAACAGGCAGATCAGAAATACACTGCTGAGGGGAGCAGCGGGCGAGGCAGGAGAGGTCTGCCGCACCATGTGGGATTCTCCCAGGCCGGGCATCGAACTTGCGTCGTCGCTGCCGACAGCTCCACAGCACAGCGCAGCGCTTAACCGCTGCGCCACCGGGGAGGCCCTAATTTTCATTTTCAGTTTCAAGACTTGGAAATAGTTGCTGATAGTATCGTGTGTCTATGTATCATTTCAAAAGCCCTAATTCCTACGTTTCCTTTCTCTCCTTTTAAAGTTTTGTCAGTGAGTTTTTCCCTTCATTGGAAGGACAGCTTATAAAAGAATATACTCATTTTAAAACCACACAAACACACACACTAGATGTGTGTTCATTAAGGAAAATGTGGGAAATCATCATCGCTACTTTAAAAAGTATAAGCTTTACCTGGTTTAATTGCATAGATGTCAAAATTTTTTATTCCTTCTTCTTTTAAGATATTTTCATCAATAATAAAATTGCCAGTAAAAGTTTTTGGCTTTTTGAAAATTGAATATGCAGCATCTGCAATGATATCAACTTTTCTACATTGGCTTTCAACACCAGCTCCTCCCAGCATATCCATTGCAGCAGTGTGTATAGCTGGAGAGAAAACACACATACACACACACACGTTAACTCTAAATCAAATATTACAGTAATAGTAACAAGCAAGCAGAGCTAATCTCTTTACTTCTCAGGGACTAAAAACAAAGTCAAGAGAGCTTAAGGAATATGCCAAATGTTCTATAAACACAACAGATCAGAAAACACCTGTTCGTTATGCTACATGACAATGCCTGATACAGAACTACTTCCTGGACTCACAGCAAGATTCAGTCAGACTTCTTAGTTAGAATGCTCAGAATTTGCTTACTATTTTGGAGAGTCGAAAATGCCAGGAAGGCCTAATAATAAGAGCACTGAACTACAAGTTGAGTGAGTAAAATTTTACACTAATGATGCCATGATTTTTTGCAAGCCATCTTCATCTTTTAACCTCAGTTTGCTGTCCCTAAAATATGGCGTTCCTTCCCTAAGTTTGCTGCCCTTCTCCTCTACTGGAATAATATTCCAGAAGACTGTTTCTCTTCTTCATCACTATATCCAGAATCTAAAATAATGACAAATGTTAGTTTGATTTTTGGGGGCCCTTTTAAAGTTCAGGTAATACATTTTTTGTAGGAAATACTAGAAAATAGAGAAACAGAAAGAAGAACTTAAAAATTACCTAGGGCCCTCCCTGCTGGTGCAGTGAGTTAAGTCTCAGCATTACGAAGCTATTGCAGCCCCTGCAGAAGGAGTTCAATCCCCGGCCAGGGGGTTAACACACATGGCACAGCAGACCTCTCCTGTCTCACCCACTGCTCCCCTCAGCAGTGTACTTCAGTAGATCCACTCTGTCTCTGGTGAATCCTCTCACCACCCCACACCTCTGGCCTACACCCCAGCTCTTGTATGCATAAATAAATAAAAATAAATCCTTAAAAAAAAAAAAAAGACTCTGTGTCGGGGAGAATGGGGGGTGGTGAGAGCCAAAGAAGAACACGGAATGGTTTTCCGAAGCTACTATTATTTCTTTCTTTTTTTTTTTTTTTTTTACTATTACAAAAGTTTATTTAACAAAAAAGTTCAGTAAGAAAATGTACACGACCCAATTTTTATATCATAGTAAAAATGCTGTGGAGAGGGAGCATGTGGAACAACTGATTTCTCTGGCAAACACAGCCACTGCTTATACTCGTTCCAGGGCTTCTAACATGATGATACTATTTCCTCGTATTACCACCATTCCAATATTGTTCTGTTGCCCACTAGTTGCCATCTCCACACATTCATCTATCACAAGATTCATAAAGGGATCAAATCCCCGCAGTATTCCTTGGACATGTCTACCACCATTTAATTTCTATGATAACTTTTTGTCCATAAATTTTTTCAACTCGGGAGGGTGAGCTTTGCTCATGGTGTCTACTCCGCGAGCTCAAAGAAGCCTCCTACTATTATTTCTTAATGATCTCTCTAGGAGGACACAAGAAGGCACAAGTGGGTGCCCAAAATCAGGATGTGAATTATACGGTTAGTCTCAAAAAAGATTCTTCAATGCCAACAGGCTAAAACTGAGTGATAAAAACAGGTTAACAAGAGGATCAAACAAATGAGATTCACTTATGATTTCTGGGAAAGAAAATAAAGATCTGAAATGGAAGCTGCTATGTCTGAGATCACAGGCATCCTAAAAACGACTCTGAAACTTAAACTTATTAAGGAACTGGAAAAGTATCTAAGAACTTCCAACTGATCTCCTGATAAAACTCGCTCAAAACAAGAATCTTAAAATCAATTGAAGGTTTCCTTTCCCAGGGAGTTTTCTGTTTCCACACACATAGAGAGTATGGATCACACCAAAACATCAGCATTGCCTTTGAGTTCTTGCTTATCTCACTTCTTCAAAGCCTTCAATTTTTTAAAAATGAAATCAAAAAGAGGTTCTCACTATGTATTCTCTTTGTCATTAAACATACTTTTCTGGGACAGAAATGCCACTTAGACACTAGATGACAGAAATGAAGGTTTTCATAGGCATTATCAGATATATGAAAAAATGTTAATGAAATACATTATCTTTCCTCCTTTAAGCTACTATGATAAAAATGGACCACAAGAACCCACAGGAAGGACCGGCTTTCCCTTTCTTTCATCTTTGCCGGTCTCCCTCATGTTGGTAAACCACACGCTCCAGCAGGCAAAGCATCTGCTTCTGTCATATCTTAACTCACAGGCTGCACAAGCAGGTTCATCTGTCACCCAAAGGGGGTTTCTAGGTACTCGGTGAACTCAGGACTCATGTGAAAGTCACTTTGAATGAAGAAAAAGGACAGAAGGAGTAAGAATACAAGAAAGTAAAGAAACATTTGTTAGAACGTGTTTAGGAAAAAGCAAAAGCATAAGAATTAGTAAGGAAACAAAGAGGAGGATGGAGAAAAGGTAAGGACAGCACAGGTGCTTCCTGCTGGCTTTCAAGAGTTCCCAGGTGTTCCAGTGTTTGAAGTTTCTAGTGTAGTAACCAGCTGAAGAGGCAGCCGTAAAGTCCAAGTCAATGCTAAAAGACGACTAGTGAGCCTTAAATGTACAATAAAAACTTCAATTTGTTTCCCAACTGATGGAATGAGGATATTCTTTGACAGCCTACTCATTCCCACCCCACCCAACACACCCAAGAAGCAAATTAAGAGTGCCAAGGACAATAAATGAGAATCCCACAAATGAATTTTTTTTTAAGTACATACCTGTTTTAGGCCATAATGCATTGACTGCAATTTCACCTTTAAATTCTTCTGCCATCCCAAGCACACACATAGACATACCGTACTTGGCAATGGTATAAGCTGAAAGAAACCACAAAAATTTTTATTTCAAGAACAAATGAATTTGTGAGTATAGATAACCAATTTCTTTCTATTACTGTTTCCTCCCTGATGTATTTTTTTCAGAATTCTTTAATCATGTAAACAAAAAGTTTTTTCCAAAACAATTTTTTAATGGATTTTTTAAAAAAGAACAGTTTTTATGGAAGTAACTGAACAATAATGAACTATTTTATATATTTCTACCCTAATATTTAAGTAAAGGAAATGACAGTAATAAACTTCATTTCTCTTAATGTTATGGGAAGAAGTTATATTAATCTATTTTCTTAATATAGATTTAATTTATATTTAATATATACTTAAGCTATATTTTTCTTCATAAAGAATAAAGTGACCATTAAAAGAGAAACTACTGCTAGGTTGCAAATTTGTTTAAACCTACTCAATTAGTAAAGAATTTTCAGTTTTTCTTTGTGGGATTCCATTCCAAATTTTAGTGAATTATGGTGAAATTTTAGTGAAATATGATGAAATTATGATAAAACTATTTTAAAGTACTTTCACATAAATCATGGTAGCATATCCACCTTAAATCAATCATTACTTAACTGTGAAAGTAAAGTATTTCATGGATAATTTTTGACTGATTTTATTGAAGAATAAATTTCATACAATAAAACACACCCATTGGAATTTAGAGAGTTTTTTGGAATGATGGAAATCTATATCTTGATTTGAATATTGGTTATATAGGAATACATATCTGTCAAAACTCATCAAACTGAACCATTAAGATGTGTGCATTTTATTTCATATACATCATACCTCAATTTTAAAAATTACAGATAAAAGATTAAGAATCCACTTTCTAAATTACTACTGGGCTTCTGTATATAAAATATAATATTGAATACTATATGTAAAATATGATTACATCACACTGATTTAATACAAAACAATTGACTAAACCCTCCCCTCATACCACCTACCACAATGCTGTTTGAACCACAATGGATTTAGGTTCAGAGGCGGACTGAGATTGAGGATATGGGCAATTTTACTCTTTTTCAAATAAGGAATACAAGCTTTAGATCTGAAAGTAAAAGAAAAGAAAAGTTAATAGCCATCTAACAACATCACTTTTTAAAGCTGTATTTCAAACTATTTCTATAGAGGACTCGGTTAGTAATCTGTACAGTGTTACTGTTTTTATTTTCTAGAATAAAGGAAAAGCAACTAATTTTCATTCTTTGAAGCTTTGCTTAATGGCCTAAATATGATCTGCTTGATGAAATTATCAAATCCTTGACACATTAGCCTTAAACCTAACTGATATCATCCTCAACTACAACCTCCAAATTCTCTCTATCCCTCTCCAGCAAACAGTTAATGTACTTTTCAGCCAGCACAGCTAGCTAGCCCTGTTTATTTTTTTAAAGATTCATTTATTTATGCATACAAGATCTGGGGTGTATGGCGGGGGCGGGGGCGGTGGTGAGAGGATTCACCAGAGACAGAGTGGGGAGCAGAACAGGCAGAGCAACTTAAGCACACTGCTGTGGGGAGTAGCAGGCGAGGCAGGAGAAGTCTGCTGCACCATGTGGGAAGATCCCTGGCCAGGGATCAAACTCGTGCTCAGGTGGCTGCTTATAGCTTCATAGTGCTGAGACTTAACGTGCTGTGCCACCAGGGAGGCCCTAGCCCTGTTTAAAGAACATTAGTGTGTTCAAGGTGGGCAGACCTGGGTTCAAACCTTCCTTCAGTCCCTCTACCCTGCGATCTTGGAAAAAATATATAGCATTCTAGTTCTCATTTTTATCATCTGTAAATGTTGGAAATACCTACTACCATCAAGGATTGATTAGAGATTAAAATGAGATAATAGGGCCTTCCTAATGGTGCAAGGGGTTAAGTCTCAGCACTGTGAAGCTATGCACAGTCACTAGAGCACAAGTTCGATCCCCGGCAAGGGAGATTCCCACATGGCACAGCAGACCGCTCCTGCTTCATCCGCTGCGCCCCTCAGCAGTATATTTCAGTCGATCAGCCTGTTCTGCTCCCACTCTGTCTCTGGTGAATCCTCTCATCCCCCACACCTCTGGCCTATACCACAGTTCTTGGATGAATAAATAAATAAATCTTTAAAAATAAATACAAAATGGAAATGTTTCATGGTAACTTTCCCTTATATAACATATACCTTTCGCAGAGGGCCAAAACCTAACATTTTTTCTTTGATTCAAAGGGCAATGGCAGTTCGCTGTTTTGGTACTTCAATCTGCCTTTAGTTGGAAACAATACTTAGCTTTATTAAAAACAAAGCTATTCACATATGTAGGCACTTTTAACACAGTTGTTGCTATAAAGGAGGGAGTTTACTTTTACCTATTCATGAGTACTTGTAGATCTGTTTCCCAACATACTCACACTTAGTGTTAAGTACTTGAATGTCTTATAACTTATACATTTCACTTGCAGTTCTTCAGAGAACTGACGCTAGTTGATTTTCCTATAGATTAAAACAGGGATTTTTTTGTTTTGTTTTGAATTTGAGCTTCAAATCTACAATTGGAGAAGGTAGTTTAAGCCATCACTTTCACTTCTGGAAAATGATCTCAGTATAGGAACGTGGACTGGACCATTCTGACCAAATGGGTTTTCCAAAGACACGATTTCACAAGGAGCGAGCAAGAGGATCACACATCTGTGTTTATGTTAAGTCATAATGTCACGGGGAAAGACCAAGTCCTTGATCCAAGCTTTGTTTTGGAACTGAGTCAGGAATTTTAGTTGAATGGCAAAAAAAGTTGCTTTCTTTTGTAACAAAAACAAAAGTTCTTCAGCAATATGCAATGGCCACCCAAGTTTCTCATAAAGATCATGCTTGTATTCAAGATGAATAAAGCACCAAAGTCCATGGTTCAAGTCATGGAAGTATATTTAAAATTAGTCTGTTTATTTAGAATTAGTCTGTTTTTTACCCACAGCAATTCCTAATGAATAACACAGTGAACAAATTTGATTTCTGCACTCTTGCAAAACATTTCTACAGAAGTTTCAAGTAAATACTGACAGTCACAGCAACACTGCCTACAGCTGTGATTAGTTTTGACAAATGTACATTAAACTTTGTAAGTCTCAATACTTAACAGGTTATTTCCAGATGTTCATCTCATGGGTATTCCATCTAAAAACTTCTTAATCACATAAAAATTCTCCTGATACCATAAGTAAATATAACTAGGTGGGTGGAATATTATGTGTGGCTTCATCATCAACAAAAGAAATTACCACAAATGATTTAAGTTTTTGACACAATGTGCCCTTCTGAGTCTTAATTCAACATGATAAGCAAGAACATTCTTAGTTAGGGTTGTATTTTTAAATACTTGTTGAAAAAGTTTTTGCATTCAACCCAAAATCTTTCATAAAGTTATCAACTATAAAAGATTTTGATGTCTGGCCTCCCTGGTGGCACAGCGGTTAAGCGCTGCGCTGTGGTGCTGTCAGCAGCGGCGACGCGAGTTTGACTCCGGGCCAAGGAGATTCCCACATGGCGCAGCGGACCTCTCCTGCCTCGCCCGCTGCTCCCCTCAGCAGTGTATTTCCGTCGGTCTGCCTGTTCTGCTCCCCACTCTGTCTCTGGTGAACCCTCTCGCTGCCCGATGCCTCTGGCCTGTGCCCCAGCTTGAATGCATAAATTTAAAAAAATCTTGAAAAAAAAAAAGATTTTGATGTCCAGTTATTTCTTCATGTAACACATAACTCCAACACGCAGTAGCACTGGTATTTGGAAAAAACAAAAACAAAAACGCAAACTCTATTGAAACACTAGCCTTTTTTTTTCTAGTGAAGTTATTCATCATAATTTTTTCTCTATGTTTGCCATAGTTCTTACTACAGCTTGAGCTGACTACGATTTCCATTCATCCTTCCACTGTGAATTTATAGAAATATGGCCCACATCTACAAAGAAGTTCTCATTCATTTTACTTAAACATACGGCCTTCTTGGCATATGACTCATTTTCTTACTTCAGATATAGGCCTGGGTGTGAGAAGTATTTTACTTCCCTCTAAAATATAAAAACAACAGTGCAAGCACAAGGATGAATGGCAACTTTTTAACCTGTCCTCAGCATCTGGAAGATAAGAGAGTTCACTCTCCATCTACTAAGGCAGTAGATACTCAGTCACTGGCTATAGCAGGTAACTGTTCTCATGTGGGAATTCGGTCTCTGTGGCCTTACTTTCCAGTATTTCAAGACCAGAAGTAAGAATTTTTTTAAATCTCCCAATTTTTTAATGTAGGGAGCTAGTGAAATTTATAACGTAGGTAACTAATAAAGACAAATGTTAACACTGTCAGGTAAAGTTTTGCAGATCCAATAAAACATGTCTGAAGGCAAAGTTCAGGACCAACTTACCAAATTTTACTTTTAGCCTTCATGACTAATCCTATGACATATAGCTTGACTATGCCCATTTTACAAATGGGGAAACAGAATCTGCAAGAGGTTAAGTTACCTGCACCACATTCTGACACAGCAAGAAATGAAAGGTGGGGTGGGATGTGAACACTCCCCAAAGTAGTTTAACTTCAAACCCCACGGTGCTACCACATGTTCTATGTCCACATAAGGCAGACCAACAAGTTCGATGTTGATCTGTTGTTACGTCCAAATGAAAAATGCTTGAACCTGAGGGCAAATAAACTGATAAACCAATTGAAAGATAAACAAAAAGGCACAACATCTGATCCAGAACAGATTGGGACAACATTTGCTTTCATTGTATATTCTACATTTCTCCTGACATCGCCCAAGAGAACATTAACCTTTTGTTATATTAAAATGTGATTCATAATGAGCTTCTATTATTTCTGTAACTAAAACCCAAAGTGTTTTTCAGAGGAACAAGAGATTATTGTGGGCTCGAGTAATCAGAAGACTCAGTATGTATATATGTATTTATTCATGCAAATGTTTAAATGCTTGAGCTACAGTCGCTTAGATTCACAGAGAAAAAGAGCTCGGAATAAAACTACATATTTAAAATGCTATCTACTGACTTGGAGCACATTTAGAACTTTTGAAGAGCTGAATAGATTTTAAGCTGTATTGCCAATCTGGTTCACATCTGTTCACAACCTGTTTTCAGAAAATACTGCAACGCTCTCCCACAGGACTCTTTTAACTTACGTAAGGTAGGTGCCTCTGGTGTTGACATTCATCATCAGATCCACTCTCTTTGTAGGTGTTTCCAAAGTGTTGGTCAAGCTAATGGCACTGGCATTATTCACCAAAATATCAATTCCTGTTTTCAAATAAATGTTAAACTTCATAACAAAAAAATAAAAGTAAAAACATTTACTCGATATGGGTGAACCCTAAGTTGACTCACAATACTTCTTTTACATATAATGACTGACCAATACATCAATGCACGCTTTGGCAGCTGCGTCAGAACAGCACCCAAGTGATTTACACTGCACAAAGGAGATGGCTTATCACCAGAGCGCCCCAGGAAGCTATAAAGAAGCTTAGTCCCTAGGGACTTGGAGTTTCCATCCTTTCATTTCATTACATCCTGGTCCTCCCGCCTCACCTCCAAGAGCCTAAGGTCAGCTTCCTTAAAGTTTCCCCTCCTTGGGCCTCCCTGGTGGCACAACAGGTTAAGCGCAGCGCTGTGGAGCTGTGGCGCAAGTTCGATGCCCGGCCAGGGAGATTCCCACGTGGCAAAGCAGACCTCTCGGCCTCACCCGCTGCTCCCCTCAGCAGTGTTCGGTTGATCTGCCTGTTCTGCTCCCCACTCTGTCTCTGGTGAATCCTCTCGCCGCCCCACACCTCTGGCCTGCACCCCAGATTGTATGCATAAAATAAATCTTTTTTTTTTTTTTCCAAAAAAAGTCCCCCCTCCTCTTCACCATCCTTCCAAAGTGTGCCACACAACCAAACAGACATGTCCCCCCCCAACCCCTCTAGGGCCCTTGTTTAAATGAGAGTTCTTTTCTGGATTCAGAAATTACAAAAAGAAAAATAGGTCTATAGTTTCAATTCCAGGCAAATCATCAAAGTAAATCAAGTATGTTTTGGTAACCCATATAAAAAATAAAATAAATCTAGAACTATTACTTTTGTATATTCTAGCCAATCTACAACTATGTCTAACATATTTTGTTTTAGTTACAAGTTTAGTTAAATAGGCCTCCCCGGTGGCGCAGCGGTTGGGCGCTGCGCTCTGGAGCTGTCGGCAGCAGCGACGCAAGTTCGACGCCCGGCCGGGGAGAATCCCACATGGTGCGGCAGACCTCTCCTGCCTCGCCCGCTGCTCCCCTCAGCAGTGTGCTTCTCATCTGCCTGTTCTGCTCCCCACTCTGTCTCTGGTGAACCCTCTCGCCGCCCCATGCCTCTGGCCTGTACCCCAGCTTGTATGTAAACAAAATAAATAAATAAATAAAAAATAATAATAATAAACAAGTTTAGTTAAATAATGTTAATGAAAATGGTCAAATTCAAACATATCTCAAACACTTCTCTGTGCTTGTAATTCTTTTTAAAGAGCACTTAATATACTATCAAATAGAAATATCACACTTTCTACTGCTAGGATTAAATTTGCAATAAACACCTTTGCTATCCTTTTAAATCTGCTATGCTCCTCTTTTACAATATGTAGATAATAGTTTAAATAAGATTAATATACTCAATAAACTATTTAAGTCATAAGTACCCATACTTCATATACAGTAACATAAAATTTTGATCAGATCCTCATTCTGCAATTTCCGTATGTATTACTATAGCTTGTTTTGCTAATATTTTCTTAAAAATGCATCCTCACAATAACTTGGGATTCAAGTATGTTACATTTCTGTGGCACCAACATCACAAAATTCAAGCTCAAGTAGACCATGTGTCTATATAAGTTATAGGTCCTGGGATAACCAACTTTCCAGGCTGAAAATAATGATGGCTGCTTACACCAGTAATAAAGACCCCGGAGAAGACTTTTAAAATCCAGAACATACTTCCACAAAGTTAGGAGTTGCTCATTCACATCGCCAAGACAAATCACCAAAAGGACACTCTACATAAGATACTATTTGGGCCCAAGAGACAAGGAAGATAATATTCAAAGAAGGAGAAGCCAGGTAGAAGTGAAGTAAGCTGAGCGCAGGTCTGGGTAAGATGTTGGACTGATGGGCGCAGATACCCACCGCTCGTGTGGAATCAGCCTGTTCATGGGGCTGACCCAGCCAATGTACTCCTTGGGCCAATCCATACTGTACTGACTTACTGCTCTCACGGTGTCATTACCAGTGACAATTATGTTACCAGAGGAAACAACTGGTTCCAAAAGCAAAGAAAGTAGGTAAGGAATGAAGGTACTCTGATATGGCAAACTGTATTTGGTTGTCAATGACAAGAAGTGTGTCCGACTTAAGAGGCAGATCAAAATTTCAAAATTCAGATGGGCCAAATTAGAATAGATCAGGGAACAACAGTAGGGCATGATAAACAAAAGGCATGTATGTGACTGTCACAGAAAAGAAAAACACATGGCAGGGAAGACTGTTTCTGTGGTTTATGAACTAGTATAATTTACTCAAGACCTGAAGAAACTGCAAAGATAACGGCAGACAAGGGGATGGGCCACGTAGCATAGACCCCTGGGAGCACAGTTTTGAAATCATCAACTTCTCAGGACTTTTGCTTCAGAATAATTCTCCAACACAGACAAATATCAGGACAGAAGTAAAGACTTAATTAAAAGACCTATGAAATCCCAAAACAGAAAGCCCTAACAGTGGCAACCAAAGTTTGGAAGTAAAACCCAACAAAAAATAAAGGCCTGGGATCTGTGCGGGAAAACAGGAAAGAAAAAAAGGCCTAGTCAAGAATCAGCTCTTACAAATGTGGTGTCGACTGTGATTAGGAGATGACAGCTGCTGACTGCTGAATAGTGCTCACTTTTTTTTTTTAAAGATGTATTTACTTATGCATACAAGGTAGGGTGCAGGCCAGAGGTGTGGGGCGGTGAGAGGGTTCACCACAGAGTGGGGAGCAGAACAGGCAGATCGACTGAAATACACTGCTGAGGGGAGCAGTGGGCGAAGCAGGAGAGGTCTGCAGCGCCTATGTGGGAAGCTCCCTGTCCGGGCATCAAACTCGCACTGCAGCCTCTGACAGCTCCACAGCACTGTGCTTAACCCACTGTGCCACCAGGGCGGCCCAAGAATAGCACCCACTCTTAATTCTCTGTTGTTTCACAGTAATGCAGAAGTTTATGGGTAAATGGAAAGCAAAAAATTTAAATACATTACAATGGACATGAAGGAGGAGAAAGGCAATCTTAGGGGAGACTCCAACAAAGAGACAACTCCACTGCCAATTTGTAAATTTAACAAAAGAACAGAAGTGTTTCAGATGCCACTCTCGATAACAGGTAACAAAATATATTGGAAGATTTTTCTTTCGATCTCCTGATCTTAAATATTTTGCTTCTTAATTCAAAGGAGAGAGAAGTGAATGTCAAAAGATAGAGAAGGGGACATTTAAGGAAGGATTAGAGATAGAAGAGCTGGAGGAGCCTCAGGAAAAACTAAGAGACAAAAAATTCAAGGTAAGGAGATGGAAGTAAACTACTTTGGCTGATAGAGGGAGAGTATGTAAGGGTATAGAAGAAGGATGGAACCCCTTCAAGAATCTGTTACAATCAGAATTATTGAATATGAATGCCAATCACTATCTGCACTTTCATATTAAACATCAAAAAGTCATCAAATGATGGTTGCATTAATTGGGGAGAGGCAAGTGGATGGAATTTGGAGAAACTACTTGGTTAGATGTATGTTATTGTCCATGTCCAAGCTACATTGGGTGGTAGATTTTGCTATATTAAAATAATTTTATCTTACACAAATACTCAATTTTGTTTTTCCACCCTAGGCCAATATACTTAACAACTGAAAATTTGTTTTGAAATGGACCATCTCCTCAACCAAACAAAACTACAGAATATATCTTGGTTGTCACAGATATGCCCACTTTCTATTTTGCGAAGAAAGAGGTGTTTAATCTTGTAACAGTTTCTTTCCCACAGAGGAATGCCACAACTGCTATCATAAGAACAGTTGTAGACCAGTAGCTGTGGAATAAAATCTATTTTAATGATTAGAAAAAAAAAATCATCAGGTGCTTTTAAGTTTTGTTTCTATGTGAGCAAACAACTAATTTCTGGTTATATGCCGAAGACTCAGAACATTTACTTTAATTAAAAATTAAAATTACAGTTATATTTTACCAATATTTGAGAATTACTTCAGAGTAAGGGCACTACCTCCAAATTTCTCCACTGCTTTCTCCACTGCATTACTGATTTGTTGTTCATCTCTCACGTCAACAACACACGGTAAGGCCTTTCCTCCAGCTGCTTCTACTACAAAGAATAAATAAACAAAGAAGCATTAAAACATCCATATCAAATCTTTCATTTTTATACAAGTCAAAAGAAAAAAGTACCCGATTTTCAGACAGTCAATATAAATAACTATTTATACCAGTGGCTTCAGCCTATCGGTGGACACCCTATGGGAAAGACAGACTAGCCCATACCCAGCCTCAGAATAGCTAGTCCAACTCTATTAAAAAGCAATGGGGGCCTCCCTGGTGGCAAAATGGGTTAAGTGCAGCACTATGAAGCTATCCAGAGCCACTGTAGCTCCGAGTTCGATATCCAGACAGGGAGATTCCCACATGGTGCAGCAAATCTCTCCTGCCTCACCTTCTGCTCCCCTCAGCAGTGCACTTCAGTTAATCTGCCTGTTCTGCTCCCCACTCTCTCTGGTGAATCCTCTCGCCGCCCCACACCTCTGGCCTATGCCCCAGCTTGTATGCATAAATAAATAAAACTTAAAAAAAAAAAAGCAATGGAAGATAATTTTTAAAACCTTTATTTATCATAGAAAATATACAAAAATTATAAAGAATAAAATCATGAACTACCATGAATCAATGCCCCTATTTTTTCAATGATTGTTAAAGCTTTGCCAGTCATTGTTTTAATTTATCCATCCCCCAATCCTGAAATGTTTCTTGCTAACAGTTTAAAACATCACTTCACTCACAAATACTACACTTGCAGTCCCCTAACATAACCACAAATGCTCTTAACTAACAAAACAAGCAAAATCAAAGGAAGTCAAATTTTTAAACCCTGTGTCTACCACAAAGCATTGAATGTTCAGTAAATACTTGTGAACTGAAAGAGTTAAAATAATGACTTGCAAATTGTGCACAGGATAAAAACCACGAGAGAGCAAAGTGTTCACATCCTCCACTGCTCAGATTCCTTCCTCTCCACTTCCACTTCCCCGTTTTCTGCTCCCATCCAAGATCCACCGCTTCCATGACACCTGATTTTTTATAGGAGTCTCGTATCACTCAAAATTGCTGGGAGAGGAAAAACAGTTCCAAATCACTAATCTAAGAGCCCAAAATACTTCTTTAGGGAAATAAAATTATTTCTAGGGTAGCTTTCACATGGCTGTAATTCAACCCTCCAGCAAATTCTCTACGGATTGAAAGCTCAGGGAGGACATTTCAGGAAATGGCAGTGTCACACTCACGCACTTTCTTCAGCAGCAGTATAGATTGTGCCTGGAAGTTTGGGGTGCGCCTGGGTGGTCTTGGCAGCAATGACAATATTTGCTCCATCCTTTGCTGCTTTCAACGCAATGGCTTTGCCAATGCCCCGGCTCGCGCCTGTGATGAAAACGGTACATCCCGCCAGCTTCCTGCAACAGAACAGATGTGACCTTATTAGGTCAGAGCTTTATTTACTTGCCGTTATCAGGAATTCAGGCACATTTTCTCAATACACATGTTCGCTCCTCTATGGAATTTTCTTTCTCTCCAATTTCGTAGCTAACAACTCCGCTGCACTCCCACTGCACAGTGATTTATAAATTATATATTACAGCTGCAGTTGTGGTTTGATAAACAAGATCTGTGCAAATGAGGAGTCTTAAGGAGAAATGAGGAATTAAAAAAATAAACTATAGAAACCTGGATTTTTTTCCACAGAAAAAGTGTTAACAGAGCTTATTTTTCAGAGGCCTCCCTGGAGGCCTGGGGGTTAAGTCTCAGCACTATCACCGCTACTGCCTGCGTTCAATCCCTAGCTAGGGAACTAACCCACATATAGCACAGCAGACCTCTCCTGTCTCCCCTGCTTCTCCCCTCAGCAGTGTATTTCAGTCAACCCACTTGTTCTGCTCCCCACTCTGTCTCTGGTGAATCCTCTCACGCACCCCGCACCTCGAGCCTACACTCCAGGTCTTCTACACAAAAATAAATAAAATGTTTGGGAAAAAAAAAAAAGACTTCAAAGTTTAGTTTTGAGTAGAGGGAATCAGAAAGTTACTGTATTCCTCGTATTCTTTAGGGTTTTTCAAGTTTTCCACAATGAATCCATACCACTTAAAAGAAATTCTGTAACAATAAATCATTGTTCAGAGGTATGCTCATCAGTGTAGAGCAGAGTGAAAACACTGTAAATGCCCATCACCGACCAAATAGATAGAGAGAATGCATTACCATTCAAGGAAACACATTCATCAAGAAAAGGGAATGGGGCCTCCCCGGTGGCGCAGCGGTTAAGCGCTGCGCTGTGGAGCTATCGGCAGCAGCAATGCGAGTTCGACGCCCGGTCGGGGAGAATTCCACATGGCGTGGCACACCTCTCCTGCCTCGCCTGCTGCTCCCCTCAGCAGTGTATTTCTGATCTGCCTGTTCTGCTACCCGCTCTGTCTCTGGTGAACCCTCTCGCCGCCCCACGCCTCTGGCCTGTACCCCAGCTTGTATGTATAAATAAAAAATAAATCTCAAAAAAAAAAAAGAAAGTGAATGAAGTACTGACCCATACAACTGAGTGAACCTTGAAAACATTATGCTGAGTGAAAAAACGCAGTCATAAAGGGCCACAAATTATAGGAGCCCATTTATATGACATGTACAGAAGCAGGCACATCTATGGAATACAACTATTAGTAGCTACTTAGGGCTGAGGGGTGAGAGGTTAGGGTTTGAGAGCTGTGTTTGTTTTTTTTTAACTGATTTAACATTGGTTTATAACATTATAGGGGGTTTCTTTTTGGGGATGATGACAAAGTTTTAAAATTGTGCTAAAGTTTGCACAACTCTGAGTATACTAAGTCACTTAATTGTACACTTTAAATGTATGATCTGTGAGGCTGTGTGAACTACATTTCCATAAAGCTGTTACTATAACAAACAAACCTATAAAGTTGGTAAAGAGCTCAGAATATTAATCAGATTCTCTGATTCAAATGTACTGAGGAAAGTTCTCTGTGCACATTCATTCTTTGCTTCTCCTCACCTTAACTTTAAACTTTCTAAATGCATGAAATCCTGTTGATATAGCATGTTGGGGTGTACACCAATTAATAAATATCTGAAGCTTGGGGAAAAAATCCATATATGAACATACCATAAATTATTTATTAATTCTGCTGTTTATGGATTTTTTCAGGATGGCTTCCTGTTGTTTTCTATTGTGAACAATGCTGCTATAAATATTCTTGCGCATTTCTTCCAGTTACATATGCTCTCCAGCATATACCTACTGCTGAAAATTGCTAGATTACAGGGCATTTTGTTGCTGATTAAAGGGGCCGCAAATTGTATATTTTCCCTTTCCCTCGTGTCTGGGTTAGCCTTATGACCTTTTTTGAGCAACAGAATGTGATGAAAGTGGTATCCTGGGACTTCCAAGGCCAGCCTATAAAATGACTGGCAGCTTTCACATTCACCCTCTTGGAAGTCAGATCCATGCTGTAAAGCGGAGGGACAGGATCGATCACCAAATGATGAGAGGCCACCTGAAAGGGGCAATTCAGGATATTTCAGGCATAGTCAAGGACCCCGCTAAATGCTGATAAGTTACCTCAACTTATAATACGTAGAGTAAAAGAATCCAGTTAATACAAAGAGCTGTGAATAATTACAAATCATTGTTTGCTTTAAACCATCAAGGTTTGGAGTGGTTTGTTACTGACTAATAGTAACTACAAGACACAATGAATTTTAACTTTTCTAAAAAATGCCAAGTCTCAACATTCTGGTAGGCAATGTTGACATGAGTTCCCATAGTTGCACACGTCCCAACACTGATGTCAGACCCTTAAAATTTTTGTCAGTTTGGTAGCTATGAAACATTATTAAGTATGATTTTATTTTCATTTACTTGATTACCAATGAGGTTGACTATATTTTTATTTATTAATAACCAACTGTTCCTCCTGCTAATAGTTTTATTCATCTTCCCATAAGGTTAACTTTTTTCCCTAACAATTCATGTAAGTCTATAAATTATATATATTTAAAATATCTTCTCACTTCTGGCTTCCCTTTTCACTATCTTTATAGTATCTTTTGATGAAAAATTATTTTCATCAAGCAAAATTAATGACTTTTCCTTCACAGCTAAAGCTTTTGAGATCTTAAGAATTCCTTCTCTAACTACAACTTATTAATTTATCTTTCAAAACTCTTATGACATATCATTTAAATTTTGGTTTTTAATCTACCTAGAATTAAGTTTTCTGGATAATGTGAGGTAGGGTCCATGTGAGGTAGGGTCCAAATATACATTTTCCCCATATGGTTAACCAATAGTCCCATCTTTCCTGCATATTTTCTTTTTTTTTTTTTTTTAAGATTTATTTATTGGGCCTCCCTGGTGGCGCAGCGGGGTTGAGCCCTGCGCTGTAGATCTGTGGGCGGTGCACGATGCGAGTTCACGCCCCGCTGGGGAGAATCCCACATGGCGCGGCAGACCTCTCCTGCCTCGCCAGCTGCTCCCCTCAGCAGTGTATTTCTGATCTGCCTGTTCTGCTCCCCCCTCCGTCTCTGGTGAACCCTCTCGCCACCCCACACCTCTGGCCTGTACCCCAGCTTGCATGTATAAATAAATATATCTTAAAAAAAAAGATTTATTTATTTATGCATACAAGAGCTGGGGAATAGACCAGAGGTGGTGGGGGTGTGTGAGACAGAATTCACCAAAGACAGAGTGGGTAGCAGAGGAGGTAGATCTACTGGGTGAGACAGGAGAGGTCTACTGCACCATGTGGGTCAGCTCCCTGGCTGGGGATCAAACTCATGCTGCAGTGGCTGCTGACAGCTTCATATCATAGTGCTGAGACTTAACCCCTTGAGCCACTAGGGAGAGCCTTTCCTGCATATTTTCAATGCCAGTTTCGTCACAGACTGACTCTATGTAAAGTCTTTTCAGGCAGGTATCAGATTAATGTGAAAACTTTGTTTCAATGTAACTTCAAGGCACAACTGTCAGTTTTGTCTTAATAAAATTACAGATCTCTAAAAAATAAGACTCCAGCAACATGTTCTTGTCCATGGCAAAAGAGAGGGTAAGGGGCCTCGGTGGTGCAACGGGTTAAGTCTTAGCCTATGAAACTATCCACAGCCACTGCAGCAGGAGTTTGATCCCCCGCCAAGGAGTTTAGACCAAATCCATCTAAAGACATACAATAAAATTACCAAGCTAAAAGTTGCTTTATTTTTCAACGTTTATGTGATAAATTAGATAAATAGCTAAGTTCCTTTGTTATGCTGGCATTCCATTTCTGCTTACCTCTTTTCTCTCATCTTTGGTGAGGGATGTTGTAAAACATATATGGTTCAAAAGTTAAAAATTTCTAAACACAGACTCAAAGAAGTCTAATCCCGTATCTATCGGAGCTTCACCAATTTCTGGCTTTTCTTTATTTCTTTTTGCAAAAATATGCAAACATACATAACCCAACTTATGTAAGTGTAATTTTGTCTTCTTTTTTTCAAAAGGTAGTAGACAGAGTATTAAAAAGATTTTTAATGTAAATATTTAGATGAAAAATGACCCAAGTATTGCTTTAAAAAGCCCTATCCCTCTGCCTTTAGTCTAGTTGGATTGATTCCCAGTAGGATAAAGGACATTTTCAAGGACTCCTCCCAACAGAGTCTCAAACATTGGCAGAGAGAAGGCAAAGGCAAGCGTCTCCTCTTAACCTGAAGTCCAGGTTGTTATTACTGAGGAGCTCCTCCAGCTCTAAAGCATTACAGTGTATAGAAGGAGAGAAAATAAGACATCAAATTCCTCCATACCACTGGCAGGTAGATAAAACTTGGTGATGTAGAGTTAACCTACATTACAATTTATCAAAATTCTCTACTACCTCTAAATCAGGGTAAAAGTGATGAAATTTTTAAGCAAAACAATCACCTAAGAAAAATGATTCTAACCATTCTAAAGCTCATTTGGAAAAATAAATGCCCAAGCATAACCAGGAAAATTCTGAAAAAGAATCCAAATGAGGCAGGAACTAGCATTTTTAGTCATTTCAATATTGTATAAAATAAGAGCAAAAATAATTCAACCAGTGTAAAAATATACCAACCAGTGTAAAAATCCAGAAACAGCCCTCTATACATTCAAGAATTTAGTATATAACAGGGGTAGAATTCGTAACAGAAAAAAAAAGATACATAACTAGTCAGTCAACAGAGCTGGGCCATGTATGCAGCCTGCCATCCAAAGCAAATGAAGTGGGCTTCCTAATTTATTTATTCCTATATCAAAATAGTGTGCAAAATATTTCATCTCATGTGGATGAAAAATTTGAGTGCAGTGGGCCTACCTGGTGGCCCAGCGGTTAATTCTCAGCACTACTACCACAATGGCCCTCTCAAAGCAAAGTGGTCTGAGTTCGATCCCCTCCCTGGCCAGGGAGCTGACCCACATGGCGCAGAAGACCTCTCCAGTTTCACCAGCTGCTCCCCTCAGCAGTGTATTTCAGTAGATCTGCCTGTTCTGCTGCCCACTGTCTCTGGTGAATCTTCTCACCCCCTGCACCTCTGGCCTATACCCCAGCTCTTGTATACATAATAAAAACATGGTGACCTTACAGACTTTTCCAGAAAACCAAAGAGACTTAAAGGATTAATAATTGACTCAATAAAGACAGGTTTCTGCATAAGCAAAAAGGATACTTTAAAAAAAAAAAGAGAGAAAGTATTTGCAACACACGATTTAGAAGAATTTTTTTAATAGAGCTCTCAGAGATCAAACAAAAGCCGCCTAACTGCCTAAACCAGGCAAGAAAAAGGCAGACAGATGACTTTAAACCAAGATTTCTTAATCTCTGCACTATCTGACATTTTGGACAAGGTAATTCTATGATGGTAGGGGGCTGTCATGTGTATTACAGATTTTTACCAACATATCAGAACTCTACATATTAGATGCCAGTAGCAGCACTTATCACCCCATTGTGATAATCAAAATGTTCCCAGATATTGCCAAATATCCTATGGAGGTCAGAATTGCTCTTGATGTGGACTACTGCTTTAAACAAAAAGATCCTGAATCAAGCTCTCCTCCCTACTAGCCTTTAACTAAGCAGGTGTCTCTTTCTTTCTTTCTCCTTTTCCTAATCAATCTGTCCTTTTAAAATGTTTTTTTTATCCTGATTTTATTTCATGTTGTAAATTTTAACTGTATTTTTCTCTAATTAGATTTTATTATCAAAACAAATGTTCCTTCCCCCAAAACAAATGTTTTATTATCAAACATTTTGCTGTTTGCCAAAGTGTTGGATTAGGAAATGTCATTCATCCTTATGGACGTGTGACCTTTTTGGTATTAGCTATCAAAATTTAAAGCGCATATACAGTACTCTTTGAACCAGCAGGTTCATTTCCAGGAACTTATCATATAGGTATACCGAAATATGTGCAAAACAGGTGTAGGAGAATCCACAACAAAACACATAATGATTGGGCCTCCCTGATGGCGCAGTGGTTAAGTGCTGAGCCTTGGAGCTGTCGGCAGTGACTGCGCAAGTTCGACGCCCAGCCAGGGAGATTCCCACATGGCCCGGCAGACCACCCCTGCCTCGCCCGCTGCTCCCCTCAGCAGTGTATTTCCATTCAACTGCCTGTTCTGCCCACTCTGTCTCTGGTGAACCCTCTCACCGCCCCACGCCTCTGGCCTGTACCCCAGCTTGTATGCATAAATAAACAAATCTTTGGAAAAAAATACATAATAATTATTGTGGCAAAGACAGAGTAAGAAAAATTAGGAAAAAATCTGCTATCCAATGACAGGGAACTGGTTAAGTAAATGTCACACATCAATGGAACCATTAAGAGGGAAGATCTACATGCACTGAAAAATATGTAATCAAAACATATTAGGTAAAAATATCAAAGCCGAGGAGGGAGACTGCTACCATATTTTAAAGTGGTGTTGAGTACAAAACATGTTTTTAAATGCATATGGTATTTCTGGAAACATACCAGAGCGTACTGGGGGAAAGCGAAGGATGAAGAAACACACTTTTCATTCTACACCCTCTGGAGCTGTTTAAGTCTTTGGCCATGTGCCTGTGTGTTTCAAGTAAATTACAGAATGGACAGCTCACTCAGCTCAAGACTCCCTTACTTGACAGCAACAGAAAATAGAATGATGGTTGCTAGGGCATGGGGGAAAGAAGAAAGGGAGTTAGTTGTTCAGTGAGTAAAAAGTTCTGCAAGTAGAAAAAGTTCTGCAGATCAGCTGCACAGCATGGCACACAGACTAAACATTACTGAACCGTACAGTTAAAAATGGCTGAGAGAAAATTTTACGTTATGTGTATTTTATCACACTTAAAAATCTTGTAAAAGTGACCCCCCCCAAAAGATACACACTTTAAGGTTCATTTGCTACTAAATTTTAAATCAACTTTTTAAACATCCCACTATTTATTATTCCAAAAGTGAGCGTCTAGAACAAGTGGAGACTCATTAGGTGCACGACTTACAATGACCTTTGCCCTAGAATTTGCACGCATTCAACAAGATACACAGTTATTGCCAAACCCAAGGTGGGGCCCGCCCTGAGAACGGCGGGGTTCTTTACCATGGAAGATATGTTGTTTTTTTATACAAGGCTGCAATCTTAGCAACTTTGGGTTACTTTTGTCCCGTTACCGCAGATGTTGGTAACCCCGCGCGCGTCCAGCAAGGATCAGCGCTCCAGACCGCACCGGGTAGTTTCCTTAAACCCCCCGCCCCCACCGCTGGGACCAGACCCTCCGGGTCAGCCACTGTACCCCACCAAGCCCAGAGTCCTACCGTCCGAGTCTCCCCGCCAGGCCCCATCCCCTTACCCGGTGTTGGGTAACATGACTTCGGTAGGTCAGAGTCGGCCACAAAATCCGAAGAGACAAGACAGTGAAAGACAGACCGTCCCTCCGCATTTAGCCCCGCCCCGAGACCCCACCCCCGAGACCCCGCCCCGAGGCCTGAGGGGGAAATGGGGATTTGAAGCGGGAGGTCGCTGAGTGCGCCGGCGCACGTTCTGGGCCTCCCCCGCCCTCGGCGCTGGTTTCCGCCAGGCCCTGACTGGTCCCTGGAAACCGCCTCTCTGCGCAAGCGCTATGAGTCAACCCCGCCGCACCCCTCCCGCAGGGCTGTGACAATCGGCCTCCCGCCAGCGCCCCGCTCACCGAGCGCGTCAGCCTCTACGCACGCCCTCCCCCAGCCAGTGAAAGGCCCACCGTGGCCGCACTGTGTTCCCTGGCCTGCAGGGCAGCCGTCTGAGTCGTGCACTAGGCCTTGTGGGTCAGGGTGCGGCTTATGCTCAACGGCCTCTGACCCGGGATGCGTTGGCCCCGCGTCTTCTCTTCCTCGACGCCCGAACCTGGTCTCCTGTCCAGCTGCACGGACTCCCTCGATGGCCTCCCTGAGGAAGGCTTTTCCTCGGGAGATTGTCGCTTTCTGCCAGAAGCCAGCCGGCGTCGCCTTTCGACTTTGTCACCGAATCTGGACTAACGCGGGCGGCGGATTTAGCGCGTCGGGAGGAGCCGGGGCGGGGGCGGGGGGTGGCGGGCAGCCTCGGGATCAGCGCTTTGCCATAGCCGCGCGGAAGAATTCGCAGTTAGCACTGAGTTTTTGCCTCCTAGCCAGTATCTCAGCGAGAAAACTCCCAAACTTCGTACTGCAATGAGGTGAACGCTGGAATCCAGTACTGTTGTTCATAGTATATTTTTAGACTTAGCCACCCTAGTGAGCAGTAGTGCTGGGACGTGAAGAAATTGCATTTTGAAGGGGTAGAACAGGATGACAGGATTGTTATATGAGGACTGGTTAAAAGAAACTAGTCTGGCGATAGGGTATGTACTCTGCTACCTAATCTATTACAAGCCCTAAATGGCTCTTAATTCATTTATATCACTTGCCAGTCTATAGACATTTGAATTAACAATTCATGATAGGTTCTTAGAGATCCTGGAGGGATTTTCTCATTCGGCAAATATTAGCAGCTAGTATGTACTGATCACTGGAGATTCAGTAGGACAAAAAGGGCAAGGTATCTATGTGGGGAAATGACAAGTAGCCAATGTGATCTTTAACCTGTTGTAAACAGTAGGTATTTTAAGATGAGCATTGATAGGTACTGTTAGGTAAAATCTTTTTCTCCACTCGAGAGTGAAAAGACAGCCTATACAATGGGAGAAAATATTTGCAAATCATATTACCTGATAAAGCCTCCTGTCCAGAAAATAAAAAGAATTATAATTCAGCAACAAAAAGATGTAAAACCCAGTTTAAAAATGAGCAAAGGATCTGAATAGATGTTTTTCCGAATATGAAATACAAATGGCAAGCAAGCAAAAAAAAGATGCCCAGTATCATTATCAAGGCAGTGCAAATCAAAATAAAATTCCACTTGACACTCACTAGAGTGGCTACTGGCCCGGATGTAGGGAAATTGGAATCTTCAAGCATTGCTGGTAGGAATGTAAAATGGCACAGACTCTTTGGAAAACAGTTTTGCATTTCCTCAAAAAGTTAAACAGTACTGGAACAATTCCACACTTAGCTCTAGACCCATAACCACCAGATGGCACTGTTATTTTAAAATTCCAAGTTACATAATAGTACAGAACTGTTAATTTATTAACAATGCGGTGATAATATAATCTGAGTTGGATTGAGGCAAAAATAGCATGAGGGTCTTTATAGAACTCCCATAAAGAAATATGAGGTGTGAATTTTAAATTCCTTAAATTAGTTCTTTGAGAAAACAAAGAAAATTTATACTTTGCATCATTAAAACAGGATGTGATAAACATCTGTACACATTCTAAGATGGATTTTGTATCTAAAACGTCTTTAAATATAAGGAACACTTTCAGTACAATTCAGAAACTGGAATATGTATTGCAGATTAAAATATTATCAATGATACATTTCCTGAATTGGATAATTGTACTAAGGATTTATGAGTATGTGTCTTCTTAATATAAAATATTAAGGGGCAAAATAATGAATATGCACCTATTCTTGAATATGAGGGGATGGGGGATGCTAAAGTAAACATGGGAAAGTATTAAAATTGGTGATTTGAGGTAAAGATACATGAGAGTTCTTTTTATGGTTACAGTTTTTCTATACACTTGAAATTAATTCAAACTAAAAAGTTTTATTTAAGTGATTAAGAATGGTTATAGCTGAGACTTGATTGCCTACTTTTCAACTCCTGGTTCTTTGGTGATTTTGTTCATTCATGCTTTGGAAAAGGTAAACATAACTACAGCTCAGAATAGAATCCTGATTAGTCTCGGTCAGTGGTTCTAAGACTTAAGTGTGCACCAGAATCACCTGAATAGTTTTTAATGGACCTGGCCTTCAGAGTTTCTAATTTAGTAGGTCTTGAACAGTAGATTTGAAGAATTTGTATTTTCAAAAGGTTTCCAGTGATGCTAATGCTGTTGGTGGGGCATCAGATGGGGTCGTCAAGTAGCTCTCAATCTTATTTGCAAATTGGAATCACTTTGGGAATCTTTAAAAAAAATTCTGATGTCTGTGTTTTACTCCTAAGGATTCTAATAAAATTGGTATGTGATATATACAGGAAGTGGTATTTTTTAAATCCCCTTAGGTTGTTTCTCTATGCAGCCAGGAATTAGTATCACTGATCTTGGTGTAATCCCATTTCCCTTGTCAATACCTTGTTTAGAAGTAGACACGTTATCAGTTGTGACAAATGTGAGGTCTGCTGGGAAAGGTTTTCTTCCTTTAAGAAAGACATCACAGGCCTCTCAGGTGGCGCAGTGGGTTAAGTCTCAGCACTATGAAGCTATCCACAGCCATTGCAGCACAAGTTCTAAACATGGCCAGGGAGCTTCCCACAAGGGGCAGCAGACCTCTCCTGCCTCGCCCGCTGCTACCCTCAGCAATGTACTTCAGTCGATCTGCCTGTTCTCCCTATTCTGTCTCTGGTGAATCCTCTCACCACCCCACATCTCTGGTCTACACCCCAGTTCTTGTATACATAAATGGATAAATCTTTTCTTAAAAAAACCTCACTGTTTAAAAAAAAATAGGAAGGCACCATAGCATTTACTTCTAGATGTTATTTCTGAATGTGATGTTTAGAAGACCTGCATCTATCTTGCAACTCTAAACCGAACTACCTTTCCCCTTTCCTGGAATTCCTTGAAAGGTGAACTTTCTCATAGTCTATATAAAGCAAGGTTAGGGTTAGGGGGCAGTAGACTCAGAACTCCTAAGTCTCACACCTAACTTGATATTTCCACTGCTCCAAGGTGCACAGGGTTTTCCTCACTTTGCAATTGGCCATCTCTAAGAATCCCGGGAGACGGTTCTCTCAGTAGACAACTGCTCCTTGCATACAGTGAAGTAGGTGTGCGGATCATGCCATATGGCATTAATTTTTTTGCTTTGTCGCTTTATTAACTAGTACACCATCCCCACACAACTCTTCTCTTAGCAAAGAATTAAGGTTTATGTGACAAAATCTCTCTCTCTGTGGGGGGCGGGTGGGTGGATGCGTGTGTGTGTGTATGTGTGTGTGTATGTGTGTGTGTGTGTATTGGTGTCTGTGTCTAGAGAGAGAGAACATATTTCAAAATTTACTGTCTTATGGAACTCTGGCAGAGACTGCCCTTTGTCTACTCATTATAAATTTTTTTTTTGAAGATTGATTGATTTATGCATACAAGTTGGGTTGTTGGCCAGAGGTGTGGGGTGGTGAGAGGATTCACCAGAGAGAGTGGGGAGCAGAACAGGAGGATCAACTGAAGTACACTGCTGAGGGGAGTAGTGGGCGAGACAGGAGAGGTCTGCTGCACCATGTGGGAATTTCCCTGGCTGGGCGTGGAACTCATGTCACCGCTGCCAACAGCTGCACATCTCAGGCAGTGCCTAACTGCTGTGACACCACCCGGGAGGCCCAAACCAACAGTATCTTTTTATTCTTCTTACCAATAGTATCTTTTTACTATTAAAAGTGGCAATATACCCAGTATAAACATTGCAACTCAGCCTCCCTTGCAAGTTAGGGTGGCCATGTGATCAAATTATGGCTAATGAAACATATAAGTGGAAGATGTTGGAGAGAACTTCCGGGAGTTTCTTTAAAGAAATTCCAACCATTTTTGTGAATTTAAGAATAAAACTATATGCTCACATAATGGAAGAAAAAAAGACTAAGTCTTTGATGAACATGAAATGTCATAACAGTTCTGAGACTACTACTTTTAGACTTCTTTTTAGTTTTAGGCACTATTTTCAGATTTTCATATTTCTGTTATATGTAGTTGGTCTTTTTTTTTTAAAGTTCATTTATGTCCAATTCTCTCTCTCTTTTCAAGATTTATTTATTTATGCATACAATGCTGTGGTGTAGGCCAGAGGTGAGGGGGGTGAGAGGATTCACCAGAGACAGAGTGGGGAGCAGAACAGGCAGATTGACTGAAAATACACTGCTGAGGGGAGCAGCAGGTGAGATGGGAGAGGTCTGCTGTGCCATGTGGGAAGCTCCCTGGCCAGGGATTGAACTTGTTCTGCAGTGGCTGCGGATAGCTTCATAGTGCTGCAACTTAACATGTTGTGCCACCAGGGAGGCCCCTATATGTAGCTGGTCTTAACTTAAATGATTGTCTGTCTAAAGGCAAAAGTAGCAAAGAAATATAAACTACTGCGGAGGCTTCCTCTTGAGCACACCAGATCTTTAACTTTGTTCCTTGTCTTCATAGCTGCAATTTTCTCCCTCAGCTCATCAGTTTTATTCAAATGTTCTTCTTTAAATTTGCCTTTAATGTCTCTTTAAGATCTCATCACATGCTCACAGGGGTTGGTCTCATATTGGGCCCAGCCTCTTTTCCAAAGCCCCTAATTTTCTCAAGTCTGAATTATTCATTCTATTTTATATAACTTGAACAAGAGAGTCTAGGGTGGATGTGGATATTCCAAGTCCTGTTCCCCTGGTGACATTCCCATCTAATTCTTCCAGGTGTCTAATAAGTATTATATCAAACACACCCGCATCTCCCAAGGTCAGGGATTAATTTTGAGGCACAGCACTGTCCTGAATCTACGCATACTCTTTCCATGCTGAGAAAGAGAAACATTTGGCTCTGATTATCAAAATAGCTGCTCACTATAAAGCTAGCATTTTATTTTGAAGGACATTGTCAGTTCTTTTCTTTTTTTAAGATTTATTTTTTATTTATACATACAAGCTGGGGTACAGGCCAGAGGTGTGGGGTGGCGAGAGGGTTCGCTAGAGACAGAGTGGGGAGCAGAACAGGCAGATCAGAAATACACTGCTGAGGGGAGCAGCGGGCGAGGCAGGAGAGGTCTGCCGCACCATGTGGGATTCTCCCCGGCCGGGCGTCGAACTTGCGTCGCCGCTGCCGACAGCTCCACAGCGCAGCACTTAACCGCTGCGCCACCGGGGAGGCCCATTGTCAGTTCTTTTCTGTCAGTTCTTTTCTGCCTTTCAAACTGAGCCTACATGGTGTTTAAAAAAAAAAAAAGACATTAAAAGTTAGCTTAAGAATCGGGTCCACGATTGAGCCATCTATCCCCTTAATGGCCGCTACTTTGGATCAAGCTTTGGAGTTACCCCTTGTCTTTACTTTGTGCCAAATTAAATTCTTGTAGGTGTCATCCTCCTACTAACCTCTACTAAATTAAATTCTTGATTATGATCTCATACTCCCACTGTTGCAGTAGAAGAGGCTATATGAAGACTTATCCTGACACAAGTAATCCTCTACCTCCATGGATGGGAATGAGGCTAGGGAAGAGATTTGCTTGTCTACTTACTTAAATACATTAATTCTCATGGAGAAGTGTTCCAGACTGTTCTTTTGTTGTATTGTGCTTTCCGACAAGTGACTAGTGTTTGCCTGTTCCAGTTTGAACATTTTCCTGGTGCCCTGTGGGATCCTCTGCAGTTAAGCATTTCTAGGGGAGGGGGCTCTCTATAGTTGTCCGGCATCTCAGGACCTTTCTACGGACCTGCAGTCTGGGATCTGCTTTTTCTACAAGCCTGTGATTTCAGAAAGGGCAAATGAGGAAAGAGAACATGGATAGACTCTAACCAATCTATCTGGCTCCTTAGATAGTTTTATTTTTTATTTGTTTTCTCCTTAAATAGTTTTGTTAAAAAAATTTAGAGGGATGTTTTGATTTAGTTGTCAGAGTCTTGTTCTAGATGCAAAATAAAATGTAGGTTTCCTTAGTGATAAGGTCTCAGACTCCTAAGAAGAGACTATTTGTCCCACATAAAAACATAGTATTATATGCTATATATACGTAGGCTATAAGTTACATAATAGAATGTTTGTCTTCTAAATATCAAGTACCGGAGGTAAAAAAAAAAAAAAAAGAATATGCTAAAAGAAACATGGGAAAATGTTAAAAATTGGTGATTTGAGGTAAAGATATGAGTTCCTTTTATAATTACAACTTTTCTATAAGCTTGAAATGAATTCAAAGTGAAAAGTTTTGTTTAAGTAAATGAGAATGCTTATAGCTGACACTATGTACGGATTATATAATATAGGCAATTAGTTAAATGGAAAAAGGTAGGGACAGAGGTGTCTTTTTTTCCTCTGTTTCCATACTCAGGTATTTCTCAACCTTCCCTTTGAAAAGACTGGGGTGAGTCATGTGTTAGTTAACTAATTAGGGAAAGGTTGGTTAAGGGAGAATCACTTTGAGGGCAGGTGAAAGGACAGTATCCAGGGCTGCTTGAGAAGATTTTAATGAAAGTCACTCATTGTTATGTAACTTCCAGGGAAGATGAAGTCAAGAAAAATGAACCAAAACCAGAGAAGAAATTTCATGTATAATGATATTTGGGGAACTGATATAATCCAACTACAAATGATGAAGAAGAACTTCCATTTTGTACCCAAACTAAGGGAAAGTGGTGATATTTGACAATCATCTTCTATAAGCAGTAACTTAGTGTCATTTTAGAAAGTAAATGAAATAGTTCTAAAATTCCAGGAATAATCTGAAACTTGAAGAAATAGGACTAAGGACCTGAATGGACTGTGGAAAATTAAACAGACCACTCTTGGAGTTCATACCCAGATAGTAAAACAGAACTGAGAAAGAAACAATGTGACACGTTTGGATTTTCCAGAACTCAATTTCCTAGGTGAAACTGAAAACTCCCATCACAAACTTGGAAGTGAGGAGCAGCAGAGGGGTTAAGTGATCTTCAAGACAGACCTGCAACTGTTGACCAAAGTAAACTGAGCAAAGAAATAAACACTGACTCTAAGATAAAAATCCCATGGCAGGCTAGATCTCCTGAAACTCTTGAGCAAAAAAAAAAAAAAAAAAAAAAAAAAAAAAAAAAATTCTTAATTCCATTCCAGTAAAAATGAGCGTACCTAGTACTCAGATGGTGGTTTCTATTACTATACTCGAATAAAAGAAAACAAATTCCTAGAAAAAGTGACTGAGGCTATTACGAGGACAGAAAATATACAAGATGAGCTTGGAGCAGCTCATAGTGCTAGTATATAAAGAAACAAAAACAAAGTCGAAAATTCCCACATTGACAGAGATATGTCAAAGGAGCATAGAGGTCAATGGTCAAAACTGTAATACTTTGAGCAACAGAATGGTACTGGACTACCAAAGTATATAATAAATGTCATGAGTCCATGACTGGATAAGGTTGGATAAACAGGAAGAAATGACAAATCAACAGTCCAAATTCCAAATAATTTAATTCTGCATCTTCAATGAGGTGGAGAACAGCTCCCTGTTCGTTAAGTGTGCACTATATATAGTGACTTCCTTCCAAAGGGCACAGTATGGGAAGGAGGAAAAATGAACTTTACAGTGAAAAGAGCTGACAAATATGATTCAGCCAGGTGATCAAAGTCAAATCAACTGTGATGATGAGCTCTGTTGATAATATGCACCCCTGATATTAATTAATGAAAATGGTACTTTATCTTTGTGGTCTTTCTCCCCAAAACCTAAAATCCTAATCTAATCATGAGAAAAACAGACAAATCCTAACTGAAGGGCATTCTACAAAGACCTGCATAGTACTTTTCAAAGGTGTCAAGGTCATCAAAAACAGGGGAAGTCTGAGAACCTATCACAGCCAAGAGGACCCTAAGGGGATATAATGACTAAATGTAATGTGTTATCTTGAATAGGATTCTGAACAGGAAAACCACTTCAGGTAGAAACGAAATCTTACATGAATTTTAGTTGATAACAATGTTAATATTAGTTCATTGTCATAACAAATGTATCCTATTGATGTAAGGTATTAATAATAACAGAAAATAGGTATCGGGCATATAAGAAGTCTACAATCTTCACACTTTTTCTGTAAATCCAAAATTGCTCTGAAAATGTCATAAAATGTCAATCTTAAAATGCTACATAAAATCTAAAATCACACCATTTTAGATTATTGGATGAATTTGTAAGAAAATGAGAGAAATCTGTAAGGCAATGATCCTCAGTGGAATTTGCCTCCCAGGGGATATTTGAGTATGTCTAGAGACATTTTTATCTGTCACATTTGGGAGGAGGGTGGTACTCGTTCTAATCAATTAAAGTTCAGGGATGCTGCTAAACATTCTATAATACAAAGGAAAATCTACACATTTCCCTCAAGAATTGAGCGCTGAGGGTGAGAAACCCTGGCCCAAGGGATGCGATCTGGGGATGATTATCAGGACTCAGAAATAGGCTATATCTCATGTATATGTACTGCGTATAATACTGGATACATTCGTGTAATACATACTGCACACACATATAAACATAGATGAGATAACATCTTTGGAACCACCACCCGCTAAAGAACTAGAGATGAGATCATGTATCTTGATCCCATCCATAGGCTTCCTCCCCTTCAATTCTTATTAATAGAATTCTATAAGGAAGAGGCTCCCTTGTCTGCTTTATTCGATGTTTTATTTATGGGTTTTTACTTACAGCTATCCGATACTATTGTTATATATTTTGTTGTTCAGACTGTTCCCATTTTAGGTCACCAGGAGATCTTTCAGGTTGACTCCTGGGCCCTTTTGGCATGATCCTATTATTACACAAGTACTTCTTTACTCTTTAGCTCCTCAAGATACTACAGGCTCATCGACTATTTTTCTTTTGCTCAGTCTTGGAATCAGCAACTTCTCTAAGGAGTCTTGGGTCATTTTATTGGGGACTGGTTTCTAGAAACTACTAAAATACATAGATTACTAGGGTGTCACTGTTCAACACTCTTAGAAGATAAAGCTTGAAACTGTAAGTATTTATACCAACCTACACATCAATCTGCATTTAATTCTGTTATCTTTCAGGCTAATTGTAGATTCAGTCTTCTGTGGAGAGGAACTAGTCATCATAATAGGATTTGAAGGAAAGGTGTCCCTCCTTCAACCCCTACACAACCAAACGTGGTACTTAGCAACTATTCCAGGGCTTTGTAAAAAGGTGCTGAGAGAAAGCATGTTACCTCCCAGCTGTTGCACGATCTGACCCATCACATCACAGTCACTCTTTCCACTCCACCAAGTAGCTGAGAGATGAAGCAATAATGTAAACCATTGCTATCTAGCCTTCCGGTTGAATCAAAAGCAAAAATATTCACTATACAGGCAAGTTGAGAAATTTATTAGCCCTTGATTCACAATATTCTTTAGTAAACTGCAGATCAGAGTAGGACTACCATCACTCAGAGTATTTCCTTCCTTGCCCCCACACAAGGAAACATTCTAGCAGAAACCCATACCAAAAAAAAAAACCAAAAAAACAAAAAAAAAAACCCCAAATGAAGTAGAGAAGTATAATATGTGAAAGCATGAAAATTGTACTTGTAAAAAACAAATATGGATTTTAAAAAAAGCTTTAGACAAAGTACTTCTTTGCCCTATGTAGGCATTCAACTAGGACTCCACAAGAGATTTTAAAACATAGATAAGACAAAAGCATGGTATAAAAAAAAACCTGGCAGAGGTAATGAAAGACTGAAAAAAACTAAAAATATGTAATTTAAAAACACTTAGACTAGAAAGGAATCAAACTAATATTGTAGAAAGTGAAGTTATGGAGTGGATAGATTTGAGAAAATCATACAAAATATTAAGGAAAAAGACTAATGCATGACATTAAAAAATTTGAAAATGATAAACAGTGATCCAATAAGTAACTAGTAATGCTGAGGAACAGAACAAATTTAACACAAACAATACAAAAAATAATTTTCAAAATAAAAGGTTATCTCTACAAAGTGAGGCCTGTTTCTTGTCCTCATTTAATAAGATGGGATAGTGTGCAGATGAAGGGAGACTCTGGGACCTCCAAACTGCATGTTCTAAAGGGGTCTGGCCTTGTGTGCATAAAACAAAGTCTATTTATTTTGTAAGAATTTTAGTAGAATTAGTGTGTATAGAGAGAGGACAAAGGACAATGGTTTTCAAATAAAAAACCCACATATAGGGGCCTCCCCGGTGGCGCGGCGGTTAAGCGCTGCGCTGTGGAGCTGTCCGCTGCAGTGACGCGAGTTCGACGCCCAGCCGGGAAGAATCCCACATGGCACGGCAGACCTCCCCTGCCTTGCCCGCTGCTCCCCTCGGCAGTGTATTCTGATCTGCCTGTTCTGCTACCCGCTCTGTCTCTGGTGAACCCTCTCGCCGCCCCACGCCTCTGGCCTGTACCCCAGCTTGTATGTATAAATAAAATAAATCTTTAAAAAAAAAAAAAAAACCCACATATAATTCCCTCCTGGGTAAATGCATCGCCAAACAGGGTGGGCCTGATGCAGAGCCACTGAAGCCCAAAAGCTTGCCATACCCTGGTGGGGAACCTTAGAAAGGGGGTGAAAGATGCCAGGCAAGTCTAGGATGAAAGGAGCAAAGGCCGTTGTTGGCCTCCCCACAGGTCTCTCACCCACAGCTTTTTCAAGTGTCTCTCGCCTGTGTCTCTCTTCGTGTCTCCTCCAAGTCCCCGGTGCAAATCCACAACTGAGGGAGAATGCCTGCCTGCTTGTGCTAAGCATTGCTCTAGCTGCTAGGAATACATCAGCAAGCAAAGCACACATAAATCTCTGTCTTCATAAATTTTACATTTTTTAAAGATTTACTTTATTTATTTATGCATACAAGATCTGGGTTATAGGCCAGAGGTGTAGGGGGGTGTGGGGGATTAGAGGAGCCACTGGAGACAGAGTGGGGAGTAGGTGGATCTACTGAAGTACGGTGCTGAGGGGAGCAGCGAGTGAGGCAGGAGAGGTCTGCTGCGCCATGTGGGTCAGCTCCCTGGCCAGGGATCGAACTCGTGCTGCCACCGCAGTGGCTGCCAATAGCTTCACAGTGCTGAGACTTAACCCCCTGTGCCAACAGGAAGGCCCATAAACTTTACATTTTAAAGAAAGGGAGTCAAACAATAAATTATTATTTATGTTGAATATGGAGAAAAGCGGGGAGAGAAAAAACAGGGGAGAGCTCCAGTTTTAAATAGGGTGGTCAGTGACCCCCTGGAAGCAGACCAAAGATTTGAGACATTGAGAAGGGGAGGAGGAGAGTACTACGGAGGAGAGGGGAGGACTATGGGCACTTTGATAGTGGGAAAACTATAGTGACCATACCTAAGGGGAGCAATCCTATACCGTGAAACAATAAACAAGAATGTTTAAAAAATAAATAAATAGGATGGCCAGGAAAGGTCTTAATGGGAAAGTCATAGATAAGGAAAAAATACAAAGGATTTTGGAAATGGAGCAGCAAGCTATATGGGTAAGAACACCTCAGGCCGATGGAACAGTAATATAAAGATTCTATGATGGAAACCTGCTTGGTCCCTCAAGGAAGAATCAATCTGTTGTTCAAGGAATAGTTTGTTTTTTTTTTTAAAGATATTTATTTATGCATACAAGCTGGGGTACAGGCCAGAAGTGTGGGGCAGCGAGAGGGTTCACCAGAGACAGAGTGGGGAGCAGAACAGGCAGATGGATGGAAATACACTGCTGAGGGAAGCAGCGGGCAAGGCAGGAGAGGTCTGCTGCGCCATGTGGGAATCTCCCTGGCCGGGCTTCGAACTTGTGTCTCCACTGCCGACAGCTCCACAGCACAGCACTTAACCGCTGCGCCACCAGAGAGGCCCCAAGGAATAGTTTTTGCTGCGAGAAGAATCTGGGTGTCATCAGGAGGTGCGGGGTGAAAGATTCACCAGAGACAAGAACAGAAAAGGGTAATCTATTGAAATACACTGCTGAGAAGTCATCTGAGCAGAGGGTCCAGAAGCTTTATTTATACTCCAGACATCAGCAATTGGCTAGCATAGCCAGCAGTGGGCAGGTCTGACTCATGATCTGGATTATCAGCTTAATGAGCCAGTTCCCAAGCAGTCCCATCCCCTCTCTAGCCATTCAAGCTTCCCAAACTTGCGTGCTGGGCAGGAGTGCTGGGCTTAGTTTTTAACTTTAGTAATGCAATGACAATTCTGGGTTAGAGAAGTAAATTTCATAACCATCAGGCTATGAGACAGAGAACCCTGAGATTGAATCTAATTTTAATGGTTTCAGGAACCTCCACACGGTCTTCCACAGTGGCTGTACTATTTTTCATCCTACCAACAGTGCACTCGGTTTCCCTTTTCTCCACATCCACACCAACATTTGTCCTTTTCCATAATAACCACTCTACTGGGTGTGAAGTGGTACCTCATTGTGATTCTGATTTACATCTCCCTGATGAGTAGCGATGTTGGCCATCTGTAGTCTTCCCTGGGAGAATGTATTGCCTTCCTCTGACATTTTTTGATCAATTGAGTATTTTTTTCTTTTTTTGCTATTAACTGTATTGAAGTGGAAAGTTACCAGGGGCCTTGAAGGACAGGCTCTGTTACATGAGATAACTACATACTCTCTCACAAAGCCCCCACCCCAATGCCTGTTTAGTCTAACTCAGCAAAACAAATTCTTATCTGGGCATCGAACCGTACTGTTTCCACATGCTTTTCTGTCCAAGCTGTATAAAAGCCCACAGCCCATGTTACTCAGGGCTCAGTCCTTTGGGATATATCCTGCTGAGCCCACCGGTGTGATGAATAAATCTCTCTCTACCTCTGAGTGCTGTCTGGTTTCTCTGGGAAATTGTCATGACAGTACCACTTCTTTATACACTTTGGATATTTTTTTAAGATTTATTTATGCATACAAGCTGGGGTACAGGCCAGAGGCGTGGGGTAGTGAGAGAGTTCACCAGAGACAGAGCAGGAAGCAGAACAGGCAGATCAACGGAAATACACTGCTGAGGGGAGCAGTGGGTGAGGCAGGAGAGGTCTGCCACCCCATGTGAATCTCCCTGGCCCAGCATGAACTTGCGTCACTGCTGTCAACAGCTCCACAGCGCTGCGTTTTAATCCACTGCGCCACCGGGGAGGGCCTATACTTTGGATATTAATCCTTTATCAGAGATGTTCTAACAAGGAAATCCCCAGGGAAAGGCAAAGTTGCAGGTTCTCTGTCTCACTCTAGGGAAGAGCTGGGCAGGGAGGTGAAGCTAGAAAAGGCTGGGAGAAGAGGAAGAAGTGGAGAGGGAGGCGAGGAAGAAGACTAGGAAGAGGGGAGATGAGATACATGTGTTAAAGGACAGGGAGAGGGGCACCCCAGAACCCCCAAACCTGCCCTGTTCTAAATAGGTTCTGTCATCGCCGCATCAGTACAAAACATACAGGACCTTAAGTGGAAACCAACTTTAACACAATTAGAAAAGACAGAGAAGACAAAGAATATAGTATCTAAGTCAAGCATCCAAAGTTATCCAACCCCTCATAGGTAAAAGTCCACCCAAATGGGATTGGCCCCAAGCAAGGCCCAAAAGCCTGCCACAAGTCTAAAATGCCTTTCGGCAGGGACCCATACAAAAGGGTCAGAAACAGCCAGACAATTCTGGGAGTTAAAGAGCAAAATCAAAACCAATATCAATGTTGCCATAGTCAGCCTCCCTGTGGGTCTCTCACCCACATCTGCTTCAATCAGTCCAGGCCAGTGCAGCTTCTTTACAAGTCTTTCTGCTCTTCTGTGCCTCTTCTGGCTCTCCATCCTTCTTCCTTCTCCTCCTGTCTTCTGTGTGTGATCTGTGTGTTCTGTCCTCTTCTCCAGATTTTTATCTCCTGCTCAGTTCCACCCTTCAGTTCCCAGTAATCCTCTCTTCAATGATGATGGCGTCAAGGGATTAGTAGTCCTTAGTGACTCGGATCTTTTTGATCTGAGGTGGGGTCCATAAACCTATCTGTGGAGTTTGTTGCAGACGTCCTTTTTCCCTCCAACACATGGAGCAGAAAGAAATGTGAAGAAGCCATGCTTGCTTCTCAGCCTGGGACTTGAGGGACATGGCAGGAGACGCTTGAAAGAGACGGGGTTAGAGACACATGGGGAGGCTGGCACTGGCAGCTTTTATCTTGTATTTTTATTTTGCTCTTTTCCTTTCAGACTTGCTTGGCCCCTTCTGCCCCTTTCCTGTGCTTCCCCACCAAAAGGTGCCTTAGACTTGTGGCAAGCTTTTGGCTTCAGCTGCCCTGCTTTAGTTCAACTCCATTTGCTTGGGCATTTACTCATGAGGGAGGAGCAGCTTTGGGTGTTTCATGGGGAAACTATTTTAACCATGTTTTCTTTTCTCTCTATTGCGAGTTGGAGTTTATCATTTAATAAGGTTAAAATCTAAGTCCCTGCCCCTTCCCAACAGGAAGGTTTGGGAAGCTTGCATAGATAAAGAGAATTAATAAGGTTGCTATGATAACCAGGCCATAGGCTGATCACCTTGACCCTGAATGCAGAAGCAGGACTAGGACACATCGTTTACCAAAGATCAACGCTCAAGACCAGACATCCCAGTACTAACTGGCCCAAACTGATTCCCTAGTCATGAAAAGCCTACAAAAACAGATTATAAGAGGTCCCAAATCCTCCTTGTGTGTAGACCTCTCGTGTCTTGCCCACTGCTTCTCTTCGCAGTGTATTTCAATAAATTCCCCTTAGTTATTTTCCACTGAAGGTCTTAAGCACTAAGATTATGTCAGATGGCAGAACCCATTTAGAGCAGACAGGTTTGGGGGTCCTGAGGTGCCCCTCACCCTGCTTATTAGCAATATAAGCAAATATTTTCTCCATTTGTTACAGGGCAGGGAGAGGGGCACCCCCGAAACCCTGGATCTGCCCTGTTCTAAATGGGTTCTGCCATCCGCCGCATCAATACAAAGCTTATAGGACCTTTTGTGCAAACAGAGTTTAATACAATTAGAGAAGACAAAGAATGTATTTTCTAAGCCAAGCACCCAATATTATCCAACTCCTCGTGGGTAAAAGTCCACCCAAAAGAGATTGGCCCAAAACAAGTCTCGAAAGCCTACCACAAGTCTAGTACAGCTTTTGGCAGGGACCCACACATAAGGGTCAGAAAAAGAATATTCTGGGAGGAACCTTTCGGCAGGGCCCCATACAAAAGGGTCAGAAACAGTCAGACAATTCTGAGAGGAACAGAGCAAAATCAAAACCAAAATCAACACAGCCATCGTTAACGTCCCCACGGGTCTCTCACCCACATCTCTTTCAATCAGTCCAGGCCAGTGCAGCTTCTTTAAAGTCTCTCTGCTCCTTGGGCCTCTTCTGGCTCTCCATCCTGCTTCCATCTCCTCCTGTCTTCTGTGTGTTCTGTCTCTTCTCCAGCTTCTTATATCCTGCTCAGTTCTACCCTACATCGGGTGGGACAGGGAACCTGGGACACACCCTTTTTCCTGGGGACCACCCTGTTACACATTCAGTAGGTTGCTATAGAGAACTATTTAGCTCAATGCTAAAGAGTAACTTCTTTAAAAGCAGTACAGGTATAGGTTACAAACAAAAAGAAAACTACAGTTAAAATCTGTGCATTTCTTTTTTTTTTAATTTTTTTAAAAAAGATTTATTTATTTATTTTTATTATTTATACATACAAGCTGGGGTACAGGCCAGGGGCATGGGGCGGTGAGAGGGTTCACCAGAGACAGAGCGGGTAGCAGAACAAGCAGATCAGAAATACACTGCTGAGGGGAGCAGTGGGCAAGGCAGGAGAGGTCTGCCGCGCTATGTGGGATTCTCCCTGGCCGGGCGTCGAACTCGTGTCGCCGCTGCCGACAGCTCCACAGCGTAGCGCTTAACCGCTGCGCCATGGGGAGGCCCAAAATCTGTGCATTTCAATGTATAAATTTTACTTCAAAAAGTAAAATGAAACAAAAATTGAGTGCGGACAGTGACACAAAAATGTCAGAATATTGATGTAGAGTCCTAGAACAAGACTATCTGAAAACAAGAAAACTTCATAGAGACTAACATCGCTCGAGAGAAAAAGAAACAAGGAAGCAACAATGTGAAGGAGAAAAGCAAAAATTCAGTTATCAGTTTTTAGAAGAAGATGGCCTAACGGTAAATCTGCATAAGTACCTTCTGTGGCCCCTTAGCAAAAGCAATAAAAAGTGCTTGGGAATATATACTACCTTGAATTTAGCAAGAAGCAAATGCTTTAGGCAAAGGAGTCCATCTCTTGGTCTAGGAGATGCAAAATAAACAGCTTTAGGTCAAATCTTAACCTTTTGTTTCAATGATTCTCAAAGTTTGGTCTCAACACCACCCAAGAATCTACTAGAAATGCAAATTTGTGGCCCCCACGCTTGAGTAAGGAAAAATCAATTCACATCTAACAAGCTTGCCAGTTGATTCTGGCTTGTGTTAAAGTTTGAAAACTGGGGCCTCCCCGGTGGCGCAGCGGTTAAGCGCTGCGCTGTGGAGCTGTCGGCAGCGGCGACGCAAGTTCGACGCCCGGCCGGGAAGAATCCCACATGGTGCGGCAGACCTCTCCTGCCTCGCCCACTGCTCCCCTCAGCAGTGTATTTCTGATCTACCTGTTCTGCTACCCACTCTGTCTCTGGTGAACCCTCTCGCCGCCCCACAGCTCTGGCTTGTACCCCAGCTTGTATGTATAAATAAAAAATAAATCTTAAAAAAAAAAGAGTTGATATTTAAAAAAAAAAAGTTTGAAAACTATTGCTTTACACTGATCATTCACATAATCAGTGATCTTAAATTATCAGTGGTTGGTTATCCATTTATGTTTGGATGTTTCCATAACAAAAGCTTTAAAAAAACTCAAATAGAGAATATATTCATATATTACTTGTAAGATAAAGTAGGAAAAAAAGGATCTGTATATTTGAGACACAACAGACTAGCACTTCTTAAATTATGAAAAATTTTTTTTTAATTTTCAATCCTCTGTGCACTAAAACTTTTGGAAAAATAACTACAAAATAAAAAATAAATTATAGACCCTCTCTGTAACCCTTCTTTAGTAAAAAATTAAAAAGTAAAAAAGAATTTGAATTATTTGATTCAGTAGAAATACTTTTGTCAATTGCTATGAATGCTAGATATGTTTTCTCATATTTCATTTCTGTTGGGGACTAGTAACAGCTTTTTCACCAACATATTTGTAGGTAAACAAGAGTCATCAGGTTCTTTCGCCCTCCCCTCCGTGGTAGACCTCTGCAGGCCTACACGCATGCCTGATGGAGGGCACTCTGCGTAGGGTGTGGGCATGCGTGAGTGGGCACACCTGAGCCAGGGACTGGGCTTATAAGCAGAAGCAGCCGCAGAGTGGGAAGAAGCAGAGAACAGAGCATGAAGCAGAGAACCGTTCAGGGTGCCTCAGCGAGACCACTGGACAACACCAGAGAGCCCAAGAGAGTGAAGATTCACCAGGGGCAGGGAGGCTTGCCAGCCTTCCGCCCAGCCCCACTCCCCCAGCCCCACTGCGTGCCCTGTACCTGGTTGCTACTCTTTGAAAGACTATTAAAAGTCTAAAAAGGCACCGAGGGCTCCGGAACTCCTCCTTTCCTTTAGACGGGTCTGGCAGCTCCATGTAAAACCTGTGCTCCCTGGTGCCTTCTTGCTGCTACAATGTTCCACAGCCCACACTAAATAAATGATTCTGAAATTATGTTCTCAAGGACTTCTGCTACTTTGTAAACTCCTAATAGTAATACACAGTAATAGTTACAAATAAATATAAACGTATGGAACACACAGAGATATCTGTAGATAAACACCTTTTAAAACTTTCTGAAAAACTATTAATTGGGTAAGTACTATCATTATTACCGCATTACAGTTCTGAAAGCTAAAGCAGAAAAAGGTTAAATAATTTGGCCCAGGGCACATTTTTAATAAGTGCTGGAGATTAGGATTCTAAATAGCTAAACTGTCTCCATAATGCTGAGACTTAACCCGTTGTGCCACCAGGGAGGCGCTCACACCTCTATTTTTAAGGCTTTTCTTTGGATAAGATGGAAAAGGCTGATTTACTGGAGTTGGATAGATATAGGACCTAGAGGATATAGTCTGATATAAAAATACAGTAAAGTAATTATTCCTTCTTTGGAAAACCCAATGCAACTTTGACATGGGCTGGCAATCTTTACTATGGGCTAGAGACTGTTGCCTGCACCATCCGTGCAAATATTGGAGTCCTCTGAACCCAGCACTGGCTGTGGCAAGAGCTTCGAATGGAGATGATGCTATCGAGGTCAGGTACAGAACGAGGAAAGCGGGCATGACATTGAGTATGCAGAAGACACTTTCAAGACTACTCCTCAAATAGTTGGAAAGGACTTTGAAGGAAGGCTCATAACTGGACAGATGGGCAGAGTTTGTCCAAGTCTGTGTCAGCCAGTGTAACTCGTATTTGATATGAATGACTACCAAAGTGATATAGTCTGAAAAATATGAATTCTACTCCAACACATTTTTGTAAGCCTTTGATGTTTGTTATTACTTAGCCAGTGAACAAATAACAAATATTAAGGGAACACTCTGCAAAGTTTCTTTTATTTGAAATAATGATAAATCTGTTACATGACAGGGAGAGGGGCACCCCAGAACTCCCAAACCTGCCTGCTCTAAATAGATTCTGCTGTCCGCCGCAGCAAGACAGAACATAGTCTAGTGCATAAGACCATTAATGGAAAGGAACTTTAACACAATTAGTATGCAATAAAGAAAAGACACAGAATAGTTTCCAAATTAAGCACCCAAAGTTACCCAACCCCTCATGGGTAAAAGTCCACCCAAACAAGGTTGGCCCAAAGTAGGACCACTGAGGCCTGCTGCAAGTTTGGGTGGGGACCCATAGAAAAGGGTCAAAAACAGCCAGACAAGTCTGGGAGGAAAAGAGCAAAACCAAAATCAAGATAAAAGGTGCCACTGTCAAGCTCCCCACGGGTCTCTCCTACAGGCCCCAGAAGCAAGCGCAGCTCTGCATGTGTCTCTCTGCCCCCTGTGCCTCCACCGGGCCTCCTGCTCTCCATCCCGCTTCCTTCCTTCCTTCCCCAGTCTCCTCTCCAGCTTCTACTCCTCCCTGCTCAGCTCCACCCTCCTGTGTGTGTGGAGGGGCAGGGAATCTGGAACCTCCCCTTTTCCTGAATCCCTTTTAGGGATTCAGTGTTTAAAAAATACATAGTTTAAACAGGTCCTGTGTAACATCTTAATAACTACAGTATAACACCAAAACCAGGAAATTAACACTGGTCTATCCACAAAACATTCAGATTTTGCCAATCTTACATACACTTGTGTCTAAAGTTCTATGCAATTTCATCATGTGTGGATTCGTATAACTGTTGGGGGGAAAAAGGACGTCTGCAACAAACTCCACAGGAAGGTTTATGGACCCCACCTCAGACCAAAGAGATCCAAGACACTAGGGGCCACTAATCCCTTAATTACATCATCATCCCGAAGAGAGGATTACTGGGAACTGAGGGGTGGAGTGAAGCAGACGTGCTGGCTGTATAACAAGGGTTTTGACCTTAGGGGCTCCCTTACTTCTCGCCGGGATACAGCGTGCCATTGGGGGTTTCCAGCTCTTCGGATCTGGTAGGACGTATTTGGAGATTTCTCTCTCTCTCTCTTTTTCTCTTTGTCTCTTTTGAGTTATTCATTTTTTATTTCCCTTCCCTTTTTGTAAATAAACCTTTTATTAACCTTTTTGTGAGTGCCTGCAATTGTTCTTATAAGAAGTCCTTTTAAGCGCAGGGGTGAGAACCCACAGTCAGGCATCCCATTGAATATCGGGGTTGCCCTGTAAAATAACCAGCTTCACAGCCAAGATGTAGAACTGTTCCCCATCCTATTCAGTGTGGTCACACACTTCCCACCTAGCTGCTAACCCCTGGCAATCACTTCCTGTTCTCCATTTCAATAATTTTGTCATGCCCTTTGAGTTAGCTCCCTGGCTGGAGGATTGACTCTTTTTTAATTCCTTTTAATTTTTAGATGTTTCAATTTGGGGAATACATGTTAATGGTTGTGATTTTGTATTTGTCATGGGATAAAATGATATCAAAATACCTACTGCCCAAGATTTCACCTATGGTTGGTTTTATTTCTGACCTACTTGGCATCTTTGTATTACTTTACATCATTTAAAAAATATATTTATTGAGGAAAAGTCGGTTTACATCATTGTATTGGTTTCAGGGGTTTTAAGTTCAAACCTCAACAATTGTATGTTTGCATACCATACCCACCATCATTACCTTATATCTTAAGAATAGGGAAATAGGATGATTAAATGTTAACTACCACAGATTACTGGAATGCCTTAAGGCAAGTGTTCAAAGGTTACATTTTGTCCTAATGTCATGGTGGGGGGTGGGGGAGGAAAAGGGGAAGTTCATCAGATGAAAGTGTTCCAGGGTCATTTCTTAAACAAATTAGAACAAAAACGCTAGGTAAAGAAGGTAAAATGTTGGAAAACTTACAGATTTTGTAACTGTGTTACTTTTCAAAAATATGGAGCAAGTAGCAATAAAGAATGTGTTACTCTGTTCCCATCAAGGAACCAGAAAACAACAAAGAACTCTCATGTAAAACCAAGTCATGTATGTGATATCTGATCATTTGGAAACTGAATTTGGAAACTTCTAAGATACAAAAGGCCAGTTTGTCTACAGACTATGTTCTATGGAAATCACTAGGATTCATTCTAGAAGTGGTTCTAGAAAATTAAATTCATACTACCTATTGTCTTTGAATCAGAAGGACTCACAAACCTATGGGGCTGACTCCACAATTTTTTAAAATTTATGACCAAAAAGGTTTCACCTTGTTTGCTGTTGTGAATTATTACTGTTGTAAAACTCAATGTTACAAATTTAAGAAATGCTATTCAGTTTTGTTCATTTTAGTCAATTATCTTTACATGAAGACTTTTCAAAGTTAGTGTTAGTAATAGGGAGAGTCAGTTTTGAGTAGTCTGCATTTTAAAAAAATTATTGAAGCAACATTGCATTATAACAATGTTTTAGCTATGCGCTACTGAAAATCAACAGGTATAGATATTACAGTAAGTTCACCACTAAAAGTGCAGTGCTGTTCGTCACCATATGTTAATAATTGTCTCCTTTTGCCCAATTTACCCTTTGCTCCCCTTCCTACTGGTAGCCACTACTTGGTCTTATAGTCTGAGTTTGTTTTCACCTTATTTAGTCAATTTCTTTCTTTTCTTTATATATGAGGGAAATTATATGGCATTTGTCTTTCTCCACCTGAGTCATAATAGCCTCCAAGTCCATTCCTGTTGTTGCAAAGGGCAGGCTTGATCCATTTTGTTAGCTATCTGAAGGCCTAGGATTATGAGAAAGACATCTATTCAGGTATCTATATAGATATATTTAATAATGGCTGTACCAAAAAAGTATAGCTTTGGGGGAATCATTTTGACAATATTTATCAAATTTAAAAATGCTCACACTCTTTGTTCTGTAATTGTATTTCTATGAATCTAGGTTTTAGATATAATCATAGGTGTGCAAAGATGTTCACACACACATGTTCTTGGTACTATTGTTAGTTATTTTGAATAATTAAAAACAATGTAAATTTCCATTATTTTGTAAATGGTTAAATAAAGTCACATGAAATTATTAAATATAAGTAACATTAAAAAGAATTTACTAGATAAAAAGTACTGACAAGAAAAAAATTATCCAGGTCTTTAAGTGAAAAAAACAAATAAAAATGGTGAAACTTTAGGATATACACAAAACTGTTACACTGGGTATCCTGGGCAGGGAATAGTTTGCAAAGAATAAGAACTGGCTCATTACTATTTCTTATTTTTTGATATTTCCATAATAAGCATATATGTTTATATTACTGATGTAGCAAAGAAAAATTTGAGGAAATTTCATGAATTGAATACAACTCCCAAAACAACAACTGCAAGACTGCATTGGCTATTGATCTTACTGACATTTTTTTAAAGATTTATTTATTTATGCATACAATGCTGGGGTACAGGCCAGAGGCGTGGGGTGGCAAGAGGGTTCACCAGAGACAGAGGGGGAGCAGAACAGGCAGACTGACAGAAATACACCGCTGAGGGGAGCAGCGGGTGAGGCAGGAGAGGTCTGCTGCGCCATGGGGGAATCTCCCTGCCAGGCGTAGAACTCGCATTTTCGCTGCCGACAACTCCACAGCAGGGAGACCCTCTTACTGACATTTTTAATGTCCATCTGATGAGGTAGGGTAGCAATGTTTATACCAGTGTTTAGCATTTGAACTTAATACACAAATCAAAATATACATGACCAATTAGAAAGAGGATTTGAGGTTAGCTACAGTTCTTTAGAAAGCACCTCATCAAATAAGCTATCTAAAAATTTTCTATAATAAACTGACCCAAGAATCCATTTAACCATGAAGGCTGGAACCTGATTTTCTTGGGTATCCTTGCAGTACCTGACAAAGTAGATTTATACAATTGACCGAATGATGGATGAATCAACAGTTTAAATCTTTTTGTTAGCACCCACTTACTTAAAAACAGGAAATTAACAAAGAGAGATGATCGAGTTTCTTGTTACTTGCTTTTCAAAGCAAGTGAGAGAGGGAGCAGACAGCCTCTTTCTGCTCAGGTTAACAATTTGGTCCAGGATGTTTAATGGTTCACGTTTTGGTGATCTGTGAATTGAAAAGTTATTCAACTTCAGATTTATATATCTGAAATGTATATATCACAGTCAGAACTACAATATATATTTTACTCAGAATATAAAAGTTGCCAGGGCCTCCCTGGTGGAGCAATGGGTTAAGTCACAGCACTGTGAAACTATCCACAGCCACTTCAGCCACTTCAGAGTTCCAACCTGGCCAGGGAGCTCTCAGGGAGCTTTCAATTGGCGCAGCAGACCTCTCCTGACTCGCCAGCTCCTGCTGTTCCCCTCCGCAGTGTATTTCAGTCAATCTGCCTGTTCTGCTCCCCACTCTGTCTCTGGTGAATCCTCTCACCATCTCACACCTCTGGCCTACACCCTAGTTTGTATGCAAAAATAAATAAATCTTTAAAAAAAGAATATAAAAGTTGCCACTAGTTACATATACAAGAGTGTACATATTTGTTCAGCCATATATGTAACCATTTGCATACATGTGTACACACACTCAGACTAAAGGGATCTAATGTGAAAATGTGTTTTAGTGGCAAATGTTGTCTGGTTGTCAAATTGTGGGTAAACCACTTTATTGTCTAAATTTTCACCCGAGAAACGCGAGAAACATTCCCTCATAGCTGTATTCTGTTTACTTAGAGCAGTGCGGAAACTTTTTAAAAATGATGGCAACAGAGTGGCCATTCCATCTAGTGTAATTAACGTTTGATATAAATTCAATCCCAGACTGTCTGGGGGAAGAGCACCCAGAGACTAAAGCTGTATAAAAAGTCAAATGTTCTCAAGTTCGGGGCAATCTTCAGGGCATTTATCTTCATCCCAACTGCACCAGACGGGGCGTTGTGGGTCCCAGACGTCGATTCCCTGCTCCGGCGGGTCCCGCGCGGCTGGGGTTCACCCTGCCGGGTCCGGAGCCGGGGCCACAGCCCCGCGCCCAGCCTCCGACGTCGAGCCAGGAGCCGAGACACCCTCAGCCTCGCCCGCCCGGGCAACTCCACCGCGTTTCTGGGGCCCTCGAGGGACACACCTACCTGCTCTCCGGAGTCGGGTCCCGAACGCCTTTCCGCCGGCAGAGGGAGGTGTCCGAGCCGGGCCAGCCCGGGCGCCGGAGCCGGAAGGCCAGCGGACCCACTGGAGAGCGGGTGGGGCGGACGGGCGGGAAGCACAAGGCGCGCGCTCCCGCGAACTCAGCAGGGCGGCGGGGGCGGGGTCTCGGGCGGTGGCAGGAAGAGGGCGCCCGGGAGCCGAGCCGCAGGGCGGCTGAGGGCGGGGCCGAGGGAGGGCGTGGACTCCGAGGGGCTGAGGCGAGGCGGGGACGCGCTTGCGGGGTGGGGAAGGCGGGGGCGCGGCGGTGGCGGGAGCGTCTCTGGTCTCCGCCCCTGTTCCCCACTCTCCTTCCACCTCCGACTGGGGCTCCGCAGAGGCGCCGCTCGCCCGTGCCCGGAGCCGCCCTGCTGCCGCCGCTTGCTCCCTCCGCTCGCGGTGAGCCCGTCAGTCCCCGCTCGGTGCGCTGCTCCGTCTGGGCCATGGATGGGTAAGTGCTGGGCGGCGGGGCGGCCGCGTCGGGCGGCGCTGGCCCCTCTTCCCCTCGGTTCCCGGCCGGGCGCGTCGAGGCCGGGAAGCCGGGCGCGGCGCCGGCGGCCGAAGGAGCGGTCCGGACCGAGCCCGACGGCGGGGCTTCCGGGCACCTCCTACGGGAGCCCTGGTCTGCGGAGGGGCGGTCCTCCCTCCGCAGCCTCGCTCCCCCACGGGGCGCCCCCGTCCTGTGCGCCCCTTCACACCCTCTCGCTCGCACACTGGGTAGCGGAAGAGAGCCCGGGGCGGCAGCCGGGTGCCGGGGTCCGCCCTCCGCCCGGGAGTCGGGGGAGCCCGGCCTCCCGACACTTCCTCTCAGAAAATGGTGCGCGGCGCTGGGGGAGGCGGAGGCGACGCTCGGGGCGGGCGTCCTCCCGCTTGGGGAGTTGCTGTTTACCGGTGAGGTGGGGCGAGCGCCCGAGCTTCCCCTGGCGGGGAGGCCGGTGGCCGAGGGGAGGCGGCCCGCGACGGCTCGCGTCGGGACACGTCTAGGCGACGACCTGCTCCCGGAGCTGCGCCCCTGCGCGCTCTCGGCCTGCGGGGCACCGGCCCCGGGCTCGCGCTCGGGGCGGTGGGGTCGCTCTCGGGATACCAGACGTCCGACCTGCGAGCGGGGGCCTTCCCTCTCGTACGCCCCCAAAAGAAACTTAGAGAATTCGCTCCCTCGTCCGGGGACTACGGTAGAAGAGCAGTTTCGCGGAGCCTGCAAACGCTGCGGGAGTTAGTGAAGTCGGCGACCAGAATGCAAAGATTTAGCATCAGTCTTCTCTGGGAACCCGGGGATATGGGGTGGGACTTGACGTTTTAATGATTAAGGAAACAACTCGATTAGGATCTGGGTGAATTAATTGAAGATCGTAGTATATGTACGTTAGGGTTTTTGAAGATCTCCGGCTATGCTATTCGAGCCTGCAAATCCACTCACCTATGCCCATTATGCGTTTTGAGGTTTTGTTTGGCCTTTTGCTTGCTTCTGATGACAAGATTTCTATAAACCCTTTATTTGTGGAATGTGTGAGACTTACTTGAACTGTAAAAGCTGTGTACATGTTGCCACTTAGTTGATAATTGTTATGCCTTGTAAAGACGATGGATTCTTCCAGCAATTTTTACCTTCATTAGATAATATTTATCCTAGCTTCACAGTGTTAGCTCTGTATTTTACATATATATATATATATATATATATATAGGATTAAGTTATTTGAATGCAGATTACACACTGCTGCAGACATTAGACAAAGTGCAATTTTAGGTTTTATTTATGGTTGTGATGGTCTTTGAAGTATTGCTTTTATTTAGTTGAAGCTATTTTCATTGTTTAATTGAAGCTTCTCTGAGCATTGTTGGAAACTCATTCATATTACTTTATTCATTTTCGCACTTCACCTATGTGCAAAATATTGCTGTTTCAATTGTTTGTGTAATTATGCCAGTGTAGCACTTCAAGAAGACTGAAATGAGTGTTTCATTTTGAGTAGTAAAATTGTCCTTAGACTGCTTGCTTAAGATGTGGAAACAGTCTCGCTTTTTGTAATGGGAAATTTATAGTGATAATAAAAAGAATTTTTGGTTATGGGTCTTAGCTGTTAAACTCTCGAACAACTATGAAGTGCAAACTTTATTCTTTCAGATAGTGTTTAAGAAATTAATTCTTAGCCCAATATATGATTTTTGAAGCGAAGAATTGATTTCTCAGTTTAAATACATGGGGACATAAGACAGGTCATTGGAAGGTAAGTTCATCTGGGAGTTCAAGTAGGCACATGATTTGACCAATACTGTAGTATAAACACAACCTTATTTTTTTTTATGCACAAAACAGCAGCTGTTTAAATAAAAAGACAAACTTCAACATCTATAAGGAAAAATGAACCTACACGGTTATTACTTAAAACAATTAAAGTTACATCATTAAACAGTCCAGTCATATATTTACTTTCATTAATGACGACGTAAGTTATTAGCGATACGTAGTTTTGGCTTTCATTTAGGAGTACTGAGATGAACCTAATTGAAGAGTTTCCTTGGGGCTAGGGGGGAGAGAGATTTTTGTTCAGCAGATCTTTGTATGGGTTTTACACTTTGGTCTTAAGGGATGTGATTTTGAATGAAGAAATTTTGCTTTTAGGAGGTTTATTAAATCTCTACATTTTCCATAGCCAGGAAACGTTATTTTTCATTATTTTGGACAGTTAACAAACCAGCCAGCCACCAGTCAACCTGTCTTAGTTCCCCTTAAATCCCAACTGTCTTGTGTGCATGTAAGTGTTCATTTCCTCCTGAGATGATTAACCACAGTTTTGATTTGGTAGTTTTTTGACAAAGCAAATCTTTGAAAATTGGCATATCCACAGTTTGATGTTTGTATTTATTTTTAGTCCTGAGAGACTATCTTAGCTATATTTTGATGACAGATATAAATTTGAGGATATCTTCTATTTCTGTAAGATCTGCTCACTGGTTTTGTTTCATTTAAAACTACATACTAATGATTTAAAAGAGTAAATTGTGGTGATTTTAAGTTTTGACTTGTTAAATGGAGGTAAATGGATAAACATTCATTTTATTGAAGTACACTGTACTTTTCGAAATACTCGAAGAGAATTTGATTATTTGTTTCTTACATTGCAGTGAAAGCTTTGCTTTTACACTTCGCTGTTGCCTGACTGTCCCATCACTTTTTTCTTTGTATTAACATTTCATAACTCATCACGTTCTTATTTTTATTATTTGTTAATATAATGCCTTTTCTTTTTTCTTTAATCTTATCTCTGTCTTTTAAAAAACTTGTTCTCTAACTTTGTTTTCCATTTTCTCTTTTTACTTTTTCCATACAGTGTTGTTACAGATCTTATAGCAGTCGGTTTAAAGGTAGGAATCTTTTACTATCCTTTCATAAGCATTTTTAAATCTTAGTTTTAGCATTTTTTCCCAGTGGTGAAACCATCTCACCTTTTCATAAAATTATTTCTTTTACTGTGTGATAATGATCTTTAATTTTTATTTAACTCCAAAATAAGTAGACCTGTAGCTGTTTTGGTATTTTATATTTTTGTAAAGTGTGGCTACAGTGTTACCTTGTGTATCTAAAATGTGAATAGAAAGTTTAGCCTAAAGTTTCACTTGAACTCTGAGGTTTTTGTTTGTCCTGTTTTAGCAGTTAAATATAACCGAGGCTCTGATTTATTTTCTTATCATGTCCTTTCTTATATCTTCTCCTGGATGTGCTTATGAGTAATAAAATAATAATAGCAGCTGAAGTTTCTTCAGTTGATGCTGTATGCGAGCTGTTTTATTACATGTATTTTCACTAATCATTGTAATAGTCCTTCAAGGTAGGTATTAGTAATCCCATTTTAGAGATGAAAAAGTTTTACGTTCAGAAAGTTTGTGTTCATAGTGTGGTACACCAGAGTTGAGACCCATGTCTTCCTGATTCCAAAGCCTCACTTCTTTCCCTCCATTGTACTGATGTGCCTGTAATAAGGGTTCTGTTTAAAAGGCGAGCAGAGAGCTAGATAATTCATATTTTACAGTAATCATTCTTCTGAATTCTTGGTCATTTCAGTTTTTATCAAAGTCTCATTTGTTGGATTCTAAAATAACAAAAGTAAACAGAGTTCGTCAACATGAGACTTTAAAAATATAAATGGGTGTTTTAAAGTTTTCATTATCAATTTGATATTTGATATACCTGAGTTGAGAGCCTAGTTCTAGAAGCCAATTACAATTCAGTTTACTGTGGAGAATAGAAATAGTTCATATTTATGTTACATGTATTTTATCTGCCACTTTGTCCACTGTCTCACTAATAGTTTCAGGAGTTACATACAATTGTACTTTTTGGAGCTCTTAGTGGTGCTTAGAATCTTATAACACCTGAAAAATAAGCACCTTAAAAGCAAATATTTTGAGACTAACAAGATGTCCAGGATTTGCGTAATTGGGAACTACAATTTATGTATCTTTTGAAGTAGGGTGAGATTAGCTACTGTGTGGAAGTTATATATCTGGATGATAAATGAAAGAAAAATTTAAATGTTAGGCTCAGGAATTGTATTTGAATACATGATTTGTTTTTGTTGTTTGGTGGGTTAGAAATGAAGCTCATTGTAGGTGATAGCACACACTCAAGAGTGAGTGCGGGCAGATTTAGAGGAGAATTGATTTGATTTTTTCACTGCAAGAAGCACTTTGAAAACAAAGATCCTATTCTGGAGAAAAAATTAGCTGATTAGTTCATTCCCTGGGCAATCTTTATTTTTAGAGACTTAAATACTGGAAATGTCTGTAAAATTATTTACTCCATAGAGAAGTTTCTCATAAGATTGTTCTACTTCTTTCTTGGATCCCTTCCAAGGAAGTTTGGCTACCAGGTAATAGGCCAATATGACTCATTTCTCTAGATTGTATGAAACAAAATTAGTGAGTTTAAATAAATCCCTCTACAATACCAGTTACTTATTTCCTCTATTTGTTGTCTCAATATGATGATATAACAAACATTTTTAACCAGTGGAAAAGAATGGATTTCAGGTTCTGCTCCCCCTGAGTTACTTTCCTGGATTCAGAAAAGCAATATGGGTTTTATTTTAAAGATTTTAAAATATCCTTAAAGATGAAGTTCGTGTTTTAGGCAAAGAAAGCAATTGTTTTTAGAGATTAAGTGATTCACTTAAGAGTGTGTCATGAGGACACATGGGTAGATATTTTTTCCATTACTAAGTTTCCAGTGTCTGGATTAAGCTCTCAGAAATACTTGATGAATTAATACTAACACAATTAGGTGGCAAACTTATTCCGGAACCAAGTCTTGTAATTTTACTAGTGTTTCTTCTAGGTATACCCCATGATGAGAGAGAATTGAATTCATTTTTTTAGCTTAGAATTTTTTTGAAGACAGGTATGTATCTTCAAATCACTTAGGTCTGCGCCACATCATATTTGAGATTTATTTATACCAAGTTTGTATGCTCTGGATGTTCTACGCAGGCTATCAGTTTTTGAACATTACCTAAATCAAGAAAGTCAACAAAACTGGCTTTTGATATGTCTCATGAAATACGTTTTATTTCCTTATGTTATTTTGTATTTTGAGATGCTTTTTGATTAAGCCATGAGAAGTAATTACTATCCTTAGTTTTGAATTCTTTCAAGTGAAGAACCAACCAGGTGATTATGAGTGATACTAGGTATGTTTCAAGAACTTTATCACATCAGATAAATCAAGGTGTCAGCATTGTGGGTAACAGCTATGTGTGTGTGTGTGTACCTATATGTAGTTTAATTTTCTAGCTTATACTTTAATTATTCCTGGCAAGTTTATTTTAAACTCGTTTTTTAACCACCCCCGTTTGTTTTTTCCAGATACTATAGTAGTCGTTAAAATAAATTGTATATGATTTTTCCATAAAAAAATGTTTTAGTCTTTTTCTGGGTTATCCTCCGTTGTAAGTACTCATGTGAGAACAGAAAAAAAATGTAAGTTTAAGGAGGACTGTAATTGGTTTCTGATAATTAGCATGCTTGTCACTTATAGGCAAATACATTACAGTGTATTTAAATTAATTTCGAAGATCAACTTTCAGTTTTTTGACCCAGGGGTAGCAAACTACTGCCTATGGATCAAATCCAGTTGCTGCCTGGTTTTGTAAATAGTTTTATTGGAACACAGCCATGCTCATTCATTTCCATATTGTCTGGCTACTTTCGTGACACAATGAAAGAGTTGAGTGGTTGTAACAAAGATCTTGTGACCACAGAGGATAAAATGTTTACTTTCTGGAACTTTGCAGAAAGTTTGTCTACTGCTGTGGCTTGAACTGTGGAGAAAATAGAAAGCCTTTGTGGCAAAATTTTTTTTCTTTTAATCTGAACTGTAATTTACATACAGAATATGTACAGGTCTTAAGAGTATGCAATAGATTTTGACAAATGTATACACCTGTGTTTCTTACTTATCAATCAAGACAACAGAACATGACTCCAGAAAGTTCCCTGCTACTTTTTCTAGACGCAAGTTAGGTAACTGTTGTGATTTGTTTCTCCACAGATTAATTTTGCCTGTTTCTTTTTTTTTTTTAAAGATTTATTTTTTATTTATACATACAGGCTGGGGTACAGGCCAGAGGCGTGGGGCAGCGAGAGGGTTCACCATAGACAGAGCGGGTAGCAGAACAGGCAGATCAGAAACATACTGCTGAGGGGAGCAGCGGGCGAGGCAGGAGAGGTCTGCTGCGCCATGTGGGATTCTCCCTGGCTGGGCGGCGAACTCCACAGCGCAGCGCTTAACCGCTGCGCCACTGGGGAGGCCCTAATTTTGTCTGTTTCTGAACTGCATATATGCACATGCAGTATAAGCTCTTTGATTCCTGACTTTTACTTAGCAAAGAGGATTTTTAATTGTGTGAACACATCACAGTATTTTAAAATCCATTCTCATATTGATGGACATTGGGTTCTTCCTATAGTTGGGCTAATATGAATAAAGCTACTGTAAATGTTTGTGTGTATTTTGGGGTGGATGTATCTTTTATCCTACATCAGACCTAGTAGTAGAATTAGATATGTATATGTTTAACTTTTGTAAGAAACCATCGAACTGTTTTTGCAAAAAAAAAAGTGTACTGTTTTACACTGACCAGCTTTGCATTAAGGTTCAGCTTGCTGATGACCTTGTAACACTTGGTGTTATTGGTCTTTATTTTCAACCATTCTCTTGGAGTAACCAGAATGGCTTGCAGCATAGTTTTCATTTACATTGGGCTGATAGCTAGCTAGTGGTGGTGCATGCCCTTTCATGTGCTTATTAGCTATTCACTCGTCGTTTTTGTTCAGTGTCTGGCTCTTTTTTATTTTTTAACAGTAGATTTCTTGTAGATGACATATGGCTAGTTGCTGGGTTGTTTTTTATTCACTCTGACAAAAATGCTATTGTGATTGGTGTATGTAAACCATTCATACTTAAAGGTATGATTAATTTATCTGGACTAATGTTTACCTTGTTCATAACTGTTTCCTATGGGCCAACTTGTTTCTTTTTTCTTTCATTTTTTACCTTTTCTGATTTTAATTGAACATTTCATAGGATCCCATTTATTTCCTGTTTTTTTTAAGATTTATTTATTTATGCATACAACCTGGGGTACAGGCCAGAGGTGTGGGGCTGCGAGAGGGTTCTCCAGAGACAGAGTGGGGAGCAGAACTGGCAGATCGATGGAAATACACTGCTGAGGGGAGCAGCGAGCAAGGCAGGAGAGGTCTGCCACACCATATGGGAATCTCCCCCGCCGGGCGTCAAACTCTCGTCACTGCTGTGACTGCTCCACAGTGCAGCGCTTAACCGCTGTGCCACCAGGGTGGGCCCCTATTTCCTTTCTTAGCATGTTAATCTCACTTTAAATTTTTTTTGGTAGTTGCAGTATACAATTACAACTCATTTAAATTCAGATAATTTTATACAGATAACAATATACTGCATCATGTGCAGTACAGCTTCTTTACTAACAGCAACAGGAAATATTAAGTACAGTATTTTGAGAGAGACCATATATATATAACCTATATAGGATATAATTGTATCTTATTAGTTATTGTTGTTAATATCTTACTGTGCCTTTTTTGTAAGTATGTATGTATAGAAAAAACATAGTATATATAGGGATTGATACTCTCCACCAATTCAGGCTTGGGGGAGGAGGGGTGTTGAAATGAATCCTCTGCTGAAATAGGGACACCACTTTATTCTGTTCTGAGAACCAAGTCAGTAGGTAAAGAAATACTTACCAGGAGGGAGTAATAACTGGTCATAAGTATTAAGAGATGGGGATCATTGTGGATCATCATAGACATCTACCTATTCACACACCAAAAGAAAAATTGCTGGGTATTAGGATAGTGCACATGTTCAGTAGTAGAACATAATTCCAGATTTCTGTCAATCAGTGTATGAGAGTTACTAATCTTACAGGTTCTCACCAGCGCTTGGTATTATACTCATCTAATGCTATAAATTTCCCTCTTAGTACAGCTGTAGCTGCATCTCAGGTGTATGATTTGTTCTGTTTTCATTTTTATTAAGTGTAGGGTAAATTCCAAGAAAGTAGAAGGAAGGAAATAAGTAATTTAGATGAAATGTCCAAATTCCTTGGACAAGCTATTGGATGACCAAAACTGACAGGAATTGGAAAGTATTGCCTCCACCTTTTATTATGTTTTTTTTTGTTTTTTTTTTTTTTGGTATTTTACTCCACGCCCCATTTTAATTGCAGTAACTTTGGTTTACAATACTGTTTAAGACTTAAGGGGCTAGGATCATGCCTCCTCAGATGTAAATCACCACATTCCTCACTAAAGCACACATAGTCCTTTGTACTTTACTCTTTATGTGGACCACTAGGCCCCTTCCTTCTTTTCTTCCCACCCCTACCTTTCCTCCTCCTTTAAAAAAGAAAAGACTGTAAGATTGGTATCTCTTCCTTAAATATTTGATAGAATTCATCAGTATTGCTATTTGTGGGTGCATTTTTTGTGGGAAGATTTTTAATTATGAATTCAGTGTTAAGAAAACAGATTGTGCTATTCAGATTTTTTAATTTCTTCAACTACATCTCACAAATTTTATTATGTTGGGTTTTTTTTTCACTCTGTTCAAAATATTTTCTAATCTTTCTGTGACTTCTCTTTTGATCCATGATTATAAGTATGCGGCTTAATTTCTTAATATTTTGGGTTTTTCCAGTTATCTTTTGTTACTATTTTTAAGGGAACATACTTTGTATCATTTCAGTTCTTTCCACTTCCTGAGACTTATTTTATGTCAAGTATTTATGATCTGTTTTAATAACTGATCTATGTATGTTGCAAGGAACGATGTATAGTTTACTTTCAGTGGGTACAATGCCTTATCAATGTCAGCAGGACAAACTGGTGGAAAATTCAAGTTTTCTATACTCTTACAAGATTTTCTATTAATTACAAAAAGTGGAATTTTGAAATTTCCATCCTTAACCGAGGATTATTATTTGTTTTTTGTAGTCCTGTCAGTTTTTGCTTCACATATTTTGAGACCCAGCTATTAACTATACATGTATAGCTCATCATTCATGGGTATACTTATATTTATATCCTTTTCCTTTTTGAATCATCATTTGGTTAAGGTCATTGTCAGCAATACTTTTCCACTATTAAGTACTAATTTTCCCTTCATCATCAAGAATTTGTCAGGAGATCTTTGAAACTTCACTGATGTGTATATTTTATTCTTTAGCCTCTTAAGTACTTCAGTGTGTATTGCATAAAAACCAATATTTCCTTATATTAAGGTAGTAATATTATCAAAATAAGGGAATTTATCCAAAATGTCCCTTAGTCTTTTTGATTCTTTACATTAACATTTTATTTCTCTTATCAAGGTAACCTTGGTTTACAGTGTTGTAATTTAGAGCCATAGGATCTTCCTCTTCAGATGTTTTCACAGCACATCCACCATCAAGATACCCATAGTCCTCCACTGTGGTCCATAGTGCTTCCTCTCCTTTATTCTCTCACCTCTCCTCCCCTTTCTCCTTCTGGTAGACTCGGTTCTACAGTCAGATTTCCAGGTTTTGTTTTTGGTTTGGCTATATATCTGACCCTTTTGTTTCCTTATATTCCACATATAAGTGATACCATTTGATAGTTTTCTTTCTCCTGACTTATTTCACTTAGCATAATCTCCTCCAGTTCTTTCAGTGTTTTCACAACTAGCAAAAGTCTAACTTTTTTTTGAATAGCTAAGTATCTCATTGTGTATATATACCACATCTTCCTGATCCATTCATCTGTTTGGGGGAACTTAGTTGTTTCCATAGATTGGCTATTATAAATAGTGCTGTGATGAACATAGAAGTGCATGTGTCCTTTTGGATTAGTGTTTTGTATTCTTTGGGTAGATACCTGGAAGTGAAATTGCTGGGTCATGTGATAGATCCATTTTTACTATTTTGGCTAACCTCCATAATGTTTTCCAAGGAGACTAGACAGTCCACATACCCACCAGCAGTGTACATGGGTTCCTTTTTCTCCATATCCTTGCCAACACTGTTGTTGTTGTTTTTTTTTAATGTGAACCATTTTCACAGGTGTGAGGTGGTATCCTTGTAGTTTTGACTTTAATTTCCCTGATGATAAGTGATGTTAGCATTTATTAAAATGCCAGTTGGCTTTCTGTTGTCTTCTTAGAAGTTCCTGTTCAGCTTTTCTGCCCGTTTTTGATTGGTTTGGGTTTTTTTGCTTATATCTTACAGGTCTCGAATATTAGCCCCTTGTCAGATATAATTTGTGCAAATACTTTCATTCAGTAGACAATCTTTTTGTTTCGGTGATAGTCTCTTTTACTGTACAGAAGTTTTTTAGTTTTATGTAATCCCAATTGTTTTTGTTCTCTCGGTTTCCTTACTATTGGAGATGAAGCCACAATGACATCTTTGAAGCCTGCTATGGAGTATTTTGCGTATATTTTCTTTCATGTACTTTATGGTTTCGGGTCTTACAGGCATTGACATTTTAAAAGACCATAGGTCTGCTTAAACTTTGAGTATCTTTGGGTATCTACTCTTCATAACTAGATTTAGATTGTGTAATTAGGGTAGGAATAACATGGAAGTGATGCTCTCTTCTTAGTGTGTTGTATCAGAAGGTAAAAGATGTTGATTTGTCTCGATACTTGTAAGTTAACTTGGTTAGAGTTGTGTTTTTCAGGTTTTCCACAGTAAATTTACTTTTTTCCCTTTTAATAAGTATTTTGTGGAGTACTTTGAAAGTATATTAATCCTTTGCACTTGAGCAGCGCTTTTTCGGCGCCCTGGGGTTTAATGTGTCCACTGGAGCGGAGTGCCGCTAGTGCGCCCAAGCAGTTTGGAACTTGATATGTTTATTTCCGATGTGTGATAAGATATTCTTATCGCAATTACTTTTGTGGACCAGGCTCAGCTTGTGTCCTTAGCCAATTCTTAGCTTAGCTTAGTTAGTTCAGCTTAGCATTGTGATACGTGTCCTGACAAACCGAGGCTGCATCTTGGGGATTGTTTTACTAAATATCACACAAAAACTAATTACAGAGTGTAATATTTAACAGATATTGTTGTATTCAATGTAAAAATAAATAAATTGGTGAAATTTTATTATTTGTATACGTTTGTTTGAGTATAAAATGATTTCAAAGTACCTGTAAAATGCTTCCCTAATACAGCTGAAATCGTCTCGAGTTGCTGGTTCGCCCGTGCGAAAAAGGCCTCGAGTGCAAAGGGTTAATATTATTTTAATCCTCAAATTTTTATTTGCTAATATAAGCATCCATTAATGGTTCTTGCCACAATTAGGTAACTATTACGATAGCTGCAAACTGCTGAATTTTTGATTTTATTTGTGGCATCCAGATTAGTCTCTTAAAATGATTTCGATAGCTCCTTATTTTCTTGTTTTTTGGAACATTTTTCTTGAAAATTTGGTTGATCTTAACTGTAAAGCTTTCTGAGCTTAAATTGGGAGGAATAAGTGTGGGTCTTCGTCTATTATTTCAGTAAGTTGACGTCTTATGAAACAATACAAGATCTTTATTAGGGCCTCCCTGGTGGCACAAAGGGTTGAGCACAGCACTGTGAAGCTATCCAGAACCACTGCAGCACAAGTTCAATCCCCGGCCAGGGATATTCCCACATGGCGCAGCAGACCTGTCTTGCCTTGTCCGCTGCTCCCCTCAGCAGTGTATTTCAGTCAACCTGCCTATTCTGCTCCCCATTCTCTCTCTGGTGGGTCCTCTCACCACCCCACACTTCTGGTCTACACCCCAACTTGTATGAATAAATAAATAAATCTTTAAAAAAATCTTTATTAACTCTTTTAATTTTGGGATTTTTTATTTTTCTAAGAATACATTTGTTTCATTATTAATTTTGTAAGTTTTTTATTCTGCAGTTGATGATACATTAGTTTGTAGTCCTTGTGTTTTCTTTTTCTGTTTTGAATTAGTTCTTCTAGGTCATTTGTGCCATAAGTCCAAGTTATTAATGTTTGAACATCACTAGTTTTGGGTTTTTATTAATCTTTCTAAATTGATTTTTCAGCTCTCGAGTTCATGGTTTTGTGTTTTTTAAAAACTTTTCTTTTTGAGGGGCCTCCCTTGGTGGCCTAGGACTTGTCTCAGTGCTATCACCACTGCAGGTGCAGCGAACCTCTACTCACCTGCTGTTCCCCTTAGCAGTGTTTTTTTCAGTGGATTCACTCCCCGCTCTATCTCTGGTGATTCCTCTCAACCCCCACACTTCTGGCCTACACCCCAGTTCTTCTATACTTAAATAAATAAATAGATCCTTTTTTAAAAGCCTTTAAAAATTTTTTTTTCTTTTTTCACACTTGTTTGGGTTTTTTCTGTTGCTCTTTTCCTAACTTTTTTTTAATTGATACCTATTTCCTAATAAGTGTATTTATACCTGTCAGTTTATCTGAAAGAACTAAAACTGTATCCCAAGTATGGGATTTGATTTCCTTTTTAATATATCTAAATGTCTTTGTATTTTCCTCATGATTTAAAAAAAATTCCTTTTTCCTCCAAGGATTATTTAGTGGTTTTTAAAATTTTAGATTCCAAACATAAGCTACTGTTTTGTTATTGTTTCTAATTTTATTTTAGAGGACATAGTTTGTACAATATATTCCTTTGAATAATACTGAGATTTCTGTTATGAACTGTTAATATAGGATTTATCAGACTGTCGCCCATGGTCTTAATACAGATCACTACCATCCTTTTTTATAGATACTGAAAGCTAAATGATCTTTATACTTCTAAATGGCTGGGGGAAAGTTAATATTTTGTGGCAGGTGAAAAACAGATGAGATTCAAATCTCATTATCTATAAACAAGATTTTATTGAAACATGATCATACTCATTGTGACAGATTGTATGGCTCACAAAACCTAAAATACTTAAAATGTGACTCTTTTACAGATAGTTTGCCAACTTGTTTTTTCTAAGTATGTATTCTTAGCTGGATGTCTGGTTCTGCAGTCAGTACATCTGCTATCCCTGGTATTGCTTGTATTGTTCTTATCCTGGTAATGCCTTCTATGTTTGAACTGTTGCTTTCTGAGAGGGGCATGTTAATTCAACTGTTGATCCATCTTTTTTCCTATATCATTGTGATTATAATGATCCCAAATTGTAGTCTGAATTATATTAGTCATTTTCTTTCTCTAGACCTCAACTTTTTTTCCCCAACAATGTAAAAACTTCACTGAGATAGCTAATGACTTTTTTTATATCCCTTTCATTTTCTCTTGGATTTGTTTTTTGATTCATCTGAATACTTTTTTCCCCAAAAGTCTATAACATGTATCTTTGTGTGGCAAATTTCATGAGGCTTTTTATCACTGAGACTATTTTTAGGAGACAATACAATCTAAAAAGATTTCTTCCAGCCTACCGCCTTAATGAGACTTTTGTATCTTCAATAACAGTTTGTCTTCACTCACCTACCTCATCCTCCACCCACTTTCTCAGGGTTCTCTCTCTCTCTCTCTCTCTCTCTCTCTCTCTCTCTCTCTCTCTCTCTCTTTTTAAGCTGAAATCCACATATCCCTCTAGCTTCTCCAGTTGGTTCATGGTTGATTTTGGAGACAGGAAGCTAACAATTCATGTTACTTTTCAGCCTCCACACCAACCTGTTTATTACCTTGAACACTGAGTACAAAGTACCATCACCTATTGTATTATTGCGAAATTTTAAAATTCCATAGATGAAGAGATTATTCTGAAAGCTTCCAGGGAGGGAGAAAAACAAGTCAACTTCAAAGAAATGAATGTCAGACTGGCATCTAAACAGCTCATCTATGTGGTAGATGAAAATGGGACAATGTTTATAATTTTCTAAGGAAAAAGTTTTTAACCAGAATTCTTTACTAAGTCAAATGATCACTTTTGAGACTGCAGTTATGAAGATAGAATTTTCATACATGCGTGAACCCAGAAAATACATCTCTATTCACCATACTTAGGTAGTTTTCAAGAATGTATCCCAGCAAAATGATAGGGTAGTTTAAGGACTCAGATGACAGAAGAAGTTGAGTCTTATCTGGAAGAAGAGTGAAAAGAAAGCTCAGGTTAACAACTATTTGAAAGGTCCTTTAGAGAGCAGTTGTTCTAGATTTATAGAGTACAATAAAGAATCCATTTGATCTTGAGTCTTTCAATAGTCTTTTTCACAGCATGGTCCTTGAGATTGTGACATAAGACCATAGAGTAAAAAGAGAAGTGTGTCAGGATTAGGTTTCCTTGAGCATTATTTACATAGTCATAAAAATATAAATTCTGTTGATTGATTTTCAACTTGGAGTCAACCTTTGAACATTTCATGAATGGACCAAAAGCTCAGACTGCTGTTGTTGCAGGTCAGCATGTAACAACCATAACAATGAAAAAATGAAACTAGCAGAAGGAAGGAGGAAAGAGATGAGATTACTAGCAATAATAGTTTTCAAGATGGAGAATCAAAAAGTAATGTCAAGTTGATAAAATATTTGACCAGTGAAAACATATGTATAGTATTTACAGTTAAAAAATACTTGTAAAACTAAATAGATTTCAAACAGTGTGAGGACAGAAGAAGGAAGTATGAGATAAATTATTGTTTTCATATTAGAGGTCAGTGGGCTTATGGGGACAACCATTAGAATAACGACTATTTAAAGGTTGTGTTTGGTGCGGAGAGATTTGCTTTTAGCTTATGAAATTCTTTGATTTATTAAAGTACATGTACTTGATAAAAATAAAAGTTAAATCCATAAATAAAAGTTTAAAAGAATAGAAGTAATTCAAAAAATAAATTCAATTATGTGTTACAGAGAATCCATTCATGGTGTTACTCTCCTTTGTGTCTCTCTCCTTATCGTAACAATTTTATTAGTTTTGTGCCATTTTTATGCAACCATACATAATTATTTCTCTTCTTATACAAAAGGCAGCATATTTATATGCATGTTATGCACTTTGATTTTTTTTCTTTTTTTTTAAGATTTATTTATTTATACATACAAGCTGGGGTACAGGCCAGAGGTATGGGGCGGCGAGAGGGCTCACCAGAAACAGAGTGGGGAGCAGTACAGGCAGATCAGAAATACACTGCTGAGGGGAGCAGCGGACGCGGCAGGAGAGGTCTGCCGCACCATGTGGGATTCTCCCTGGCTGGGTGTCGAACTCGCATCACGGGCTGCCAACAGCTCCATAGCGCAGCGCCCAATTGCTGCGCCACCAGGGAGGCCCCTGCACTTTGATTTTTTTATCCAGTCAAAGGAGACTTTCTTTAAAGTCCGCCATTCTGGGTTATTTTTTTTTAACAGCTGCAAAGTATTAATAGCCCCTCTATGGTGGACTCATGTTATTTCGAATATTGTACTGTAATAAATAGCAACTAATAAATAATCTTGTATCTGTGTAAATTTTACATTTATGCAGATCAACCTGTGCAGTAGAGTTCAGACATGAGATTGCTGTGTGAAAGGTTAAATGTATCTTCAGGTAAATAGTATCAGATTCATCTCCGTTGGGCTTGTACTTTTTTGCACAGCCCAGATCTTGGTGAGACATGTTATCCCAACTTCTAATTGCATGTTTTGATACACCTAAGAACCATGTAGTCACAAATGTCAAAATTTCATCTCTCTTTCATAGGTGAGTGGTATTCCGTTGTGTATATATACACTACGCCTTCTCTATTACTCATCTGTTGGGCACTTAGGTTGCTTCCATAAATGAGTGCTGCAGCGGACACAGGGGTGCATATAACCCTTCAAATTAGTGTTTTTGCATTTTGGGAGTAAATACCAAGGAGTAGAAATGCTGGCCAATGTGGTATATTTACTTTTATTATTTTGAGGAACATCCATATTCTTTTCCATAGGAAACAATCAGTAAGTTACTAACTGTTGTGTTTTATTTTGTTCTTAAAAAGGGTGATTAAATATCTTCACATACAGTTCTATAGATGGATCAAAGGGTTGGCATGACATATTGGGGGGACATTTGTTTATTGTACTAAAGAGACATGGGTATATGGGGTGAAAAAACAAACCTGGCCTATGTCAAATAATATAACCTACATAATTCCTGTGTCTTAATTTGTCTGTGGACTGACTACAGGACAGAATATTTTATATTGAGGCCTGTTTGGGACAACCAGGACATTTTACCTGTTTTCCCTCCTACCCCATGTCTGATTCATTAGTAAATCTAAATATCTTCAAACCTCTTAAGTATTTTCAGCCACTCACCAGTTACTGCTGCCCCCTTTGCCCCTATCTCAATTATCATAGTGTAATAACTGGGGTTTCCCCCGATGGTGCAAGGGGTTAAGCCTCAGCCTATGAAGCTGTCAGTAGCCACTGCAGCATGAGTTTGATCCCCGGCCAGGGAGCTTCCCTCATGGTGCAGCAGACCTCTGCTGCCTTGCCCACTGCTCCCCTCAGCAGTGTATTTCAGTAGATCTGCCTGTTCTGCTCCCCGCTCTATCTCTGGTGAATCCTTTTCCTGCCCCCAGCACACCTCTGGCCAGCTCATGTATGCATGCATGCGTAAATAAATAAATAAATAAATCTTTTTTAAAAAGTAACGCGTCTCAGCTTAGCTCCTTGTCTTACTGCAGACTATTCATAACACAGAGGCCAAATGGTTCTTTAGAAAAGAAATCAAACAGTGTCACTCTTCAAAACTCCTTGTCCTCATTTCAAGCATTAACGTTTTTTGGAATGGCCTTCAAGGTCTCACATGCTTACACACCACCCAAATCTTTAACTCTGTTCTCTCCTTCAGTCTTTCAGTCACAATTGCTTCTTCATTGTTCTCTTGAACACGCAAGCCATCTCAGTTTCCTCTGTCTGTCATGTTCATCCCTCAAATAAATACTTAACTTACTCCTTATATCCTTAAGACTTTGGTTAAATGTCATTTTCTCTTAAATCTTTTCTTGGGCCTCCCCGGTGGCATAGGAGTTAAGTCTCAGCGCTGTCATGCTCACACCGCTGCGACCTGAGTTCAATCCCCTGCCAAGGAGCTGACCCACATATAGCGCAGCAGACCTCTGCTGTCTTGTCTGCTGCTTCTCTTAAAAGTGTATTTCAGTCAGTCCTCCTGCTAGGGATAATCACACTCATTTATTAGGTGAAGAATGTTGATGAAACAATTGTTTGTGGGAATATGATCTTCAAGTCATTTGCAAAGATAGAGTTATCAGTTGTACTTTTGGGGTTTTGGGTTTTATATTTTTCATTGAGGGTAACATTTTTTTACAACATTGTATGTGATTTAGAGCTATAACATCACCCCCTTCAGATGTTGTTACCACGCCCATAGTCTATTGTGCTCCCTCCCCATTTTGGCCTCCCTCTTGCCCTATTGTAACCTTTGATTTCCAGGCTTTATTATTTGGCTTTATTGAACCCTCTTATTTCATTTCTCTGCATTCCACATATAAGTGACAGGGCTATGAAAGGGTTAATGTTAGCAAAAAGTTAATTATTAAAGGAGACTTAGAGTTACATTATACTTCCTCAGAATTAATCTGAATCCCCACTTAATATTCAGTTTATTCCCTTATCGTTACAATTATTGATATTTTTGTTTTTAAGCAAAAGATGTCTGAATATAGATTATATTAAAAACATAGTAGGCGCTGTGGGGTGAGATAAAAGGTCAGTAATAAGGAGACTGTAATCATCAAAAACTGTATATAGTATGGTGAGATTCTACTTATATGACTTTTATTTCTACTTATATGACTTTTTATTTGGAAAAACAAAGGAACAGAGCAGGAATAACATGAGCTTTCTGTTTTGGAACTGCTCACAAAGGGCTACTAGACCATCTGCTCAAAATTTTATAGAGCTTGTTACCTTGGTGTAATATGTAAGGACTTCACCATTAATTTCAATATTTAAGCTTATTTTACTTAAAAAAAATAGTTCTAGGATTAAGAAAATGATTTTTTGATAGCCCTCCTTTTATTGTCATAATGTCTTTATACACTAAAATGAAAGTTATTCTTGAATATTATATGCACTTCTTGAATATTATATGAAGTTTAATTATTAGTTAATGGTTTATTTTCAGATTCTTCCTTACATGTTATTTAGTGACTTTATCAGTTGTGAGGATTTCCTTTATCATATTAATAATTCACTTTAATGCTAAATGAGACTACTTTCCATCAAATTTAATGATAACATACTTTATTTGTGCTGTTTAATTACAGTATTCCTTGCTATGTTGGCCCTGTATATTTAATTATTCTTCAGCAGAAGAGAGCTTCAATAATTGATACTTGAGGCAGTGAAGCTGACTGGTGTATTGACTTAGCCAGAGAGCTAACAAGTCCACAGAACAACTGCCACACTTAAGTAAATTTACTGTGTGTTTCTAAGGAAACTGTTGACCCAGTGTTGCCCCTACCCCCAATGATATCATAATTTGGCCTTTTTGTATAATGTTAATTTGTCTACCTGTAGTACAATATTTTCTCTCCAAACAAGCTCTCCTTGATCTTTTATAAGTCTTTATTCTCATCTTCCATGCCTCTCTTAAACCATAGTCTCTTACAGCATTCAAACCTTGCAAGAGAGATAGTCAATTTTACCAAGGCATTTTTCTTGACTACGGTAGAAAATTGTTTTTCATACCCTTAGGATATAAATATTAAGTGTAATTTTGAGAAATATATTTTGTTTTGTACTGAAATCTGTAATTATAGTTAATGATGTGTTTTCAGAAGAAAGAATTTATATGTAGGAAAGAAAAGTTTTGGTTTTTTTTAAGGGAATGTTTAAAGTAATACAGAACTACTTTTCTCATCTTTTTCAAAGTTTAACAAAGTAACATTACCTTTGGATTTGAACTTTATAATATAAAAGGTCTTTGTTTTCTGTTATTTGAAAATGAGTTCTTGGGTAGGAAAACTTGGTCATTATATTGTGATAATCATAATTTTTTGTGATTACATTTTCAGACTTAAGTTCCTTTTGTTCTTTTTGCCCTTTGTTTACCATATCCTCAAAATATTAGGGACAGAATGTTACCAGTTTTTTTTTAAATATCATAATTATTTGATAAACCTGCTCATCCTGACATAAAAAAAATTCTAGATATGCAACAGTGCTCAAATATTTTAAGTTTTCCTATTGTGTAATAAGGCAATAAAAGTAGTCATTTCAACATTTTACTGGATACTGAAGGGTTTGCTTATTTTTTAATTTGCTTAGAGCTTATTTTAGGCATACTTTTTCAAAAGCTTTTCCTATTACTATTGAAAGATTTAGTAGAATCATCAGACTTAATAGTTTCATTTTGAATGCTATGCTGTGCTTCCCATTTCCTTATAATAGTTTAGATTTTGTGTGGATGTATTGAGTGTGTTAGGATATGGTATTCATTCTTCATGTAAATCTGATTTTTCCTTGCTTCTCTTGAATATTGTTCACATTTTTAGATTAGACCTGGCTTTTCCATTTAGAAACCCAAATAGTAGTTTAGAAGTAAGGATAATGTTTTTAAAATTCTGTTAAATGAATTGTTCTATTATATTTGCTCTTGACTGATCATTTAACCTTCAGTACAGTTAGGCCAGTGCTGAAGTTGGGAGGTACAGTCTCTCTTCTTCAAGGTTTTGAAAGAGTTTACGAATGGATATAGTTTTCTTTGGCGATTTGGTGAAATTCATTAGTAAAGACATCTTATCCTGGACTTTCATTTTGATGGGAAAGTTTTTATTACTATTTCAGTTTTCTTAATTGTGATTGATCAATTCAGGGTTTAATTTTTTTCTCGTTTAGTTTTTATAGGCTTGCCAGTCTTTGAAATATGCTAGTATTTCATTATGCTATTAGCTTATATTTCTCTGATGACTGATGAGGTTGAGTATCTTTTCATATGTTTATTGAAAATGATCTTAGTCATTTAAATATGGCTTAAAAAACATTTATTTCTTGTTTAACACAGCAGTGGTAGCTGTTACAGAGCTGCATGTGTTCTTTTCCTAGAATCCTGAAAGAGAATTTGGGCTTCCAAATCCCCATATTCCAAATTTGGGATATGCCCTTTTAGTTTTGTTCTCAGGCAAGGTGAGAGGCACCCCAAGACCCCCAAACCTACTTGCTTTAAATAGGTTCAGCCATCTGCCACAACAAGACAGAACATACTCTAGTGCATCAGACCTTTAATGGAAAGGAACTTTAATACAATTAAGTGTGCAATAAGGACATGAAAAGGGAAAGTGTAGATAAAATAGCCTTCAAATCAAACACTCCTAGTTACCCTTCCCCTCGTGGGTTAATTGGCCAGCCATACAGGGTTGGCTCAGAAGCTTGCCACAAATCTGTCTGGTGGGGACCCATAGGTAAGAGAGGCAAAAGGGACCTGGCAAGTCTGGGGTGGAAGGAGCAAAATCAAGATAAAAGCTGCCATTGTTAACCTTCCCATTGGTCTCACCCATGTCTGTTTCAAGTGTCTCCTTTTTTGCCCCCCAAGTCCCTGGTACCAGTCCAAGGCTGAGAAGCAAACACAACTTCTTCACATATCTGTCTGCTCCATGTGCCTCCTCCAGGTCTCCTGGTTCTCTTTCCTCTTCCTTCCTTCTCCCAGTCTCCCCTCCAGCTTCTCTCCCCCCCACCCTTACATAGGCCAAAGAAAGCATATCATACAACTGTATTCCTTGTAGGTAAGGCAGAGAGCTGTCCTCCTCCTACAGGAGGCATTCAATGTCATATGTGTCTGGGGATGATTTATCCTTGCACATAAAAAGGAGGGAACAGGAACTCTGGACCAGTAATATAATTTACCGACTTATTTGTTATGTACCTCTTTAGGGCTCTTGACTTTTTTAAATTGCTCCTAGTTTGTTTGTTTCCTTTTTAAATTCTAGATATAAGACATTTCTTGGCGATATGTATTGCAGATATTTTCTATTTTATAACTTGCCTTTTAATTTTCTAATGATGTTTTTTGTTAAATACATGTAATTTCAATGTTGTCTATTATATCAATATTTTTCTATTTTAATTGTTTTTTTAATTTCTTGTTAAAGGTATCTTTTCTTACTTGTAAAATCTGAAGATACTCTTTCTGTTACCATTTAGAGTCTTTATCATTTTGCCTTTTACAGTTCATAGTCAGCCTACTTAGAATTAATAATCAGCTGACATTTTAACATAGTTCTGCAAATCTATAGCCTAGAGAGCTAAATTGATTTCTGAGTGCTTTCTAAGGTCAAATTTAACTGTTTACATATAGAAACATCAATACAAAACTCATATATTTGTAGAACTACTAGTAACACATATTTTACAAAATTCTCATATATAAAAATGTATTGGGCACATTTAGAAATTCATTACAGTTAAAACTGCATAAATTTACCCTTTTCATTTTTGTAGGTAGTCAACAAACTAGTCTGTCTGTATCTCAGGGATACCTATGGTTTAAACAAAACCTTAATCTTGTTCTTTTTGGAAGCTGAGATTTTCAGTTTTATTTCACCTTATATGCATATTTGGTTCTTTCCTGTTATCCAAACCTATTTTGTAAGCTTCTAGTGAAAAAACTAAAGAAAATAATATCTATGTTTAAATCAAGAATTACTGAAATAATTGAATTTCTATAATACAAGCACATTGATGGTTACCTTTCTTCATCAGTGACTGAAGTTGTTGCCTACAGAAGTGGTATTTACACCTGAACATTAAATATCTGATATGGCACTATTGATACTCTGATATTTTCAGGAGAGTTTGAAGATTAAGTTTTATCCAGTCAGTCAGAAATTTGTTATTAAAAATTTACTAAGTTAAACAAATAGTAATGTGCTATAGGTTGGTTTTAACTTTGTACTTGGTAATTACTGTCCTTCCCTAAATGTAAACTTTTTTATCCTTGTAATGGAATTAAGATTACAGTGAAAAACCTTGCCTAACTTGTCTTTTCCCATTGATAGTTTAATTTTGGAATTGTTCAAAACTGTTACCTGAGATAAAGAGTAAATAACTTAAAAAGTAGTTGTTTTACATATAGTATGCATTAGCGATCATTTTGAAGATAAATGTATGAAAAATCACTGGTTATGAAGGACTTGGTCACTGTAGAAATAAACTGCTTCTTTTTGTTCCAACTAAAAATACATGTTGAGAAGAATGGTGCATTTTTGTTCCATAAATTATGTGCAGGGTACTTACAACAAAAACAATGTCAGGGTAGAACCCCTAAGTACAGTTTCTGGCACTTGAACTGTATCATCTCAGAAGACTGGAATTAATCAGAGAAGGTTGTGGGGTTATGCCCCAGTTATGAATGGCAGTTCCATTTTTTAATAGCTAGCAGTCTTGAGGATGTGCAGTAATTTTTTGCTTCCAACCTTTAGATTTTATAATTCTGAAGGACTTCTCCTCTTAAGTACCTTGATATTCAGATAAATTAATATTACTAGCTTTCAGTATTTTGGGCAGTAAATACAGACCATCATCTAAGACTTGTTTTGTTAATAGAATGTTGTTCTTGCTTTTCAGCGGGGATCTGATGAGCTTCTTTCTTCTGGCATCATTGACGGACCTTTTACCATGAACAGTTCTACTTCTGCAGGTGTGTATGGTGAGTTTTCATTTTTTTAAAGTCTGAATTATTTGCTCTGCATGGGTTTCAATTCTTTTTTAACATTGCTCTTTATTTATTTACTCAAAAGTATGTGTTTAAGTGCCACTGTATCTAACAAAAACAAATTTATTGCAGTAAAGTTCATGTAGCTTAAATTACTAGCTATAGCTCTCTTAAGTTTTAAAGATTAATATGAATTCAGTCTTACTATAAATTCAATTCTTTTTTCATTGATGTTCTTTGTTACGTATTTGGGATAAAACTATCATTAAGTTAGTGATGCAGAGCTGGGTAAAAGAGCTAGATTTAAGATCTTGTTTTTGATGAATTTATTTATAATGCAATTACTAAAATTATAAAATCACAATTTTAAAAAATTGAATCATAATTCACATCCCATTAGATACCATGATTTAAATATAAATGTCTTTGGAATGTGTAAAATGAATTGGAGGAATGCAGTACTGGAGGGAGAGAGAACAGTTAAAAGAGGCTATTGCTGTATAGGCTATCTTGTATCCTATAGTATATAAAATAGTAATGCATGGTAATTTGTACTATAGCAACAGCAGTGGTCATGGGAAGAATTAGAGAACTTACAGAAGATGAAATTGATAGTAATTGGTGATTAATTGAACATAAGAATAAGGGATTCCATGATGATTTCCAAGTTGTAGACATGTATAATTAGATAGGTGAAGAGTGGTGCCATTCGATTATATCAAAATACTGAGAGAACAGAGTTGAAAAACACAGCAGGTTCAGATTTTTTTATGTTGAGTTTGGAGTTCCTTGGGAACATCCAAATGGAAGTGTAGAATAGACAGTGAGTTCTTCTGGTCTCAACATCACAAGACAAATTTGGAAGTCAGTTGACAACTGAAGCCATGAGAGTGAAAAAAATCTCAGAAAAGGTGAGATTGTTTTTTCATTTTTTTGCTATTATAGGAAGTTAGTGTACCTCCTTTTCTAGACCCAGAGCTGCATGATGTTTGGGAAAATGGTTACCCTGAGAAATAGACCAGGCTTGTTGAAGGCAAAGATGATAAAAATATTCAATGAAGAGGTTAAGATAATGCGTGGGAATTGGTCAGTCATGTACTTCACTTGGGAGGACTACATGGAAACATTTTTTTAGGAATGGCAGAAGCAGGGGATTTGTTCCAGTGGAAATGTGAACAGAGAAATACAGACAAACTTTGAACTAACATCAGAAATAACTAAAGAATTTGTTAAAGCACAGTTACTGAATTCATTCCTGGCATTTATAATTTAGTAGTTATGGGGTGAGTCTTGAGAACTGGGATCTCCACAAGCTCCCAGGCAGTCAATGATGTTGCCATTTGAAGAACCATTTTGAAAACTACTGGCTGGAGGAAACACTAGAATCTGGTTTCTGCACCTCATTATCCTCTTGATTGGGCAGTAAAAATTTCTGCCCTTCTTAGAGTTGCAGTCCATCTGGGGCAATTCTTATTTTTTTTTTCCAAAGGTTTATTTTATTTTTGCATACAAGCTGGGGTGCAGGCCAGAGGTGTGGGGCAATGAGAGGTTCACCAGAGACAGAGCAGGAAGCAGAACAGGCAGATCGATGGAAATACACTGCTGAGGGGAGCAGTGGGGGAGGCAGAAGAGGTCTGTGGCGCCATGTGGGAATCGAACTGGCGCCACAGCTGCCAACAGCTCCACAGCGCTGTGCTTAACCCATTGCACCACCAGGGAGGCCCATGATTCTTATTTTTGTTTGTTTAGTCTTATTTACCAACTACTGGGAATGACTAGAAGGAGTTACATCCTGGTTGATTACTTAAAAAAAGGGAAAAGTATGAGTTATGACAACATTTTTGCTGTGTTTCCTTTTTATGTTTTGAATTTCTTCCTGTATCCCATTCCATTCTAGGTTCAGTATTTATCTTCCAGAAGTACATCCTCTACCCTCTTTAGTGACTATTTCAGCAAACCTCTATAAATATAGCTTCCAGACTTTGACTAAAGGACTTGTACTATGAAATACTGATTGGACCGTTTTAGCATCATTTAGTAGAACAAATAAGACATTGTAGTAGTATTTCAAGTAGTTCATAGAAATTCAGAGTCAGGGGCCTCCCCGGTGGCACATTGGTGCTATCAAGCTGTCACCAGCCACTGCAGCATAAGTTCAATCCCCAGCCAGGGAGCTAACCCACGTGGCACAGCAGACCTCTACTGTTTTGTCCGCTGCTCCCCTCAGATCGACTGTATTTCAGTCCATCTGCCTGTTCTGCTCCCCACTCTGTCTCTGGTGAATCCTCTCATGCCCCACACCCCAGCTCTTGTATGCATAAATAAATAAATCTTTAAAAAAAAAAAAAGAGTCAGAGGGTATTCCCATTGTATGTTTTGAGATATTTTGATGAAAATTTAGAGACTACTAATGTCTCTCTAATCATAGGTTCATTCTATTTGCATGTTTTCTTTTTCTTCCCCTGTAGAATCAGGTGGAATGGAGTGACTACTGGGTTTTACTATTCCATTACTTAGTCTCTTCTCTTTCCTGAATCTTAAGTGATTTCTCTCCTCCTAGTGTATAAAAGTTCTCAATTAAATCTCATCTTAAGAAGAAAAAAATATAATCCCATGATTTCTTACATCTTCTTTTGGCTGTTACTCAATTATGTAACTATGTTGATATGTAGTCAAGATTATTTCAGGTTGTGTGCATTCAATTTTGTTTCTGTTTTTATGAGTGATTAATAAAGGGGCTTTAGTACTTTTCAAAATGAATAACCTTCATCTTAACCCAAAGCCCCAGTAAAGAAAATCAAATAAATTGAAACAGAGTTTACACACTATTCTGATGATCAGTATTTGAAGGCTGAGGCCTCATGAGGGAATTCTCCTTTCGGTTTGCAAAAGCTGTGAGAGAACATAACATACAGAGAATAGTGATCTCTAAAATGTCATGAGCTCATACCCTGTAGAGGCTTAGAGAGCTGACTTAATATAGCATATGCAGGCCACATTATAGGGCAAGCCTGTTCCAAGTATATCACACATTCGTAAGCACAGGGACTATTGTATCCACCAACGGATAAAGTTTATGGGTAGCCACTGAAATTTGACAAATGATATGCTAGATATACTAATACAGTGATGTGGTTAAGGCCTCCCTACCACAAACAGTTGAATATGGTACAACCAATAATGGTGGGGGGGGGAGGGGTGCGGAATCTCAAAATTTTAACAGGTAAGAAAAATTAGGATAAACTGAATTCAGGTAGATGACCAGATTACCAAAACAAGTTCTTCAGAAGAGACTGGCACAGAATTCATTTCCCCAGCAGGAATAAATAAATCTTGGGATACATTTTTACCCAATCTACAGCTGAGTGTTTAACTGGGAAACGACATAGCTACGTGACATTTCATTGTTCATAGTCACCACTCCAATTTCAGTATATGCATAGATGAAGGTAAGAGTTATACTAAATTAGCTCCCAGGAAAATTGTTGACCTTTATATAAGTCAATTTCACTTTTATTCTCAGGAATGATTTCAGCTTTCACTGTAACATTGATTAGGATAATTTCCTTTGTCGCTTGTTTATTTTGAGAAGACAAATCCATTGGTACTGGGGATGCTTAGCACTTAAGCCAACATAAGAAGTAAAGGAAACACATAGCTAAGTTTTAATTTAATCAAAAATTCACAACTAGAGATTTCATTTGCATATCTTAGAAAACTGAAAAGACATTCAATTTTTTAAAAAGATTTATTTATGCATACAATGCTGGGGCATTGTACATGCGTACAGAGGCATGGGGCAGCAAGAGGGTTCACCAGAGACAGAGTGGGGAGCAGAACAGGCAAATCGATGGAAATACACTGCTGAGGGGAGCAGCGGGTGAGGCAGGAGAGGTCTGCCGCACCATGTAGGAATCTCACCCGCCAGCCGTGGAACTGCGTCGCCGCTGCCAACAGCTACACAGTGCAGTGCTTAACTGCTGCGCCACCAGAAGAACAGACATGTTAAATTTTTTAACCCATCAGCAAAAAATGTGCCACACAGATTTTTAATGTTCATAAATATATCCTTTATTTGCAAAATTATTACTCTTAAAACATTTTTTCCCAACATGTTTGAAATTCTCCTGTGTTTCAAGGGGGGAAAACCCACCCTATTTAAAAATATACTAAACTTGAATATGCAATTAAATCAGTGCCACCAAAGTAAAAAAAGAAAAAAAAATTCTGTTGTATTGAATATGTAGTTATGAAAATGATAACACATGTCCTATACATGCTCATTCGACTTTCTCAGTCATTGTCAGAACCATTTGGAGGTAAGAAAACCAGTGCATCATTGAAAATATGCCCAAAGGCCCTGAGACGGTACACCCCATACATCATCACATGCATCTGATTAGGAGTCAGTCCATTAAAAGTAACAGCCATATCTGAACAACAGCCTTCTACCACATTGGTGTGATTAGTCATGGCCTCTTTAATAAAAAGCCCAACAGTTTGGGTATTAAATACATCTCTTCCTCGAGAATCTTCTGCATTTTCTGCAAATACTCCAGCATATTTCAGGCATACTGCCAGCTGCTTATCTTCAGATAGCTTCCAAATTACCCCTTCCTGTTTGGGACACTTTTCCGGGAAGCTGAGAAGGTGGTACAGTCTTTTCATTGATTCTGTACTTAAGACAATTCCTCCTTCCACACTCACATATTCAAGGTCACCAGATTTTATAGTGTGGCCTAGGTAGAAAGGTTGTAATGGATCCTTTTTTAACAAAAAATACTTTAAGTTTTCAATAATAGCAAATGTAGTGGGACGAGCCAGGAAGAACCAGTTGTATTGGTTTTTGTATTTATCAAAGACGTATTTGTAAGCTTTCCTTATCATTATCCACATGTCACTTGTTTCTATGTTAATTGACTCAAACACTTTAGCATTTTCAGAACTGAAGAACTCTGCTTTATCACAATGCTTGGCCCAAGTTTCCTTCACTGCAGCCCAGAGACTCACGTCTTTGAGTGTTACATGAATCATACAGTACACCCGGAAGCTCTTACTGAGCTCCATGCGTTCATCCTTTAAAATTATCATGTTACCTTCTTTATCTGGAGCTCGTAGGTGATGATGCTTGTGGTGGTGCATTCTATTTTCAAGACCAGTTCCAGTGTGTTCTAGCATAGTAATCAAAGCACAGAAAATGCTTCCAAGCATCACACCCTTCAAAAATGAATTGCCTTCAGAAAGCATTTTTCCCACAGGTCTAACGGCCTACGGGTGGATAGGCGCAGGCGCACTCTCTGCTTCTATTAACTCAATGTCCACTCCTGATTGGCTGGCCTAGACGCACGCGGTGTCTTCTCATTGGTTTCGCTGAAGGTGGGGAGAACCAGGAAGTGGACGCCACTTCGAGGGGGCTGCATTCAGTTTTTGTATCACTCCTCCAGTTTTCTCTGCAACTCTGTGGTTTCTGTTCTTTCCTTTTCCTAATTTCCCCTCTAATAGCTTTGTCATACTTTTTTAGGAGACCACTCTCCTTATTTCTTGAAATTTTAGTACTTTTTATGATAAACATTTGGTACTTTATCAAAACGCCAATAAATTTAATATGCTCATTTGCTTTGCAAAATAGTTTTTTCTTAATGACTTTTTGAAATATCTATCAAATCAAACTAAGTCATTTTTCTTAATAGAACTCCTAATAGTTTTGATTTTTGCAAATATCACTAGGCTTAAGCAAAATAGAAGATGAAAGTTTATTTCTGTCACATTAAAATCTGTATACTGCTTCTATCACCTTAATGAAGTAACTGGGACAAGACTTAACTGTCTCACAGTGTATATAGCAAAAATACAAGGCAGTTTTTATGGAAAATTGGTAAAGTAGGACTGTAATCTAAAGGAGAGATGAACAAATGAAGTTAACAAAGCAAACATGGCACAAGTGCTGAGTTAAAGAGATGCAGACCTGAATTTAAGAAGGCTTAGGTGGAGGCATTAAGACAGAGAAGGAGAGAAAAAGGAACTGCATGAGACAAGTGTTCCAGAAATTTGCTTTTGAATCGATTGCTGACAAATAAGCTACAAATGAACAGGATGAAGTTATGAATTAAAGCAAAGAAGAACCAATCCAAGCAGCTTTAAACTGAACTTGCCAGGATTCACACAGGACTGAGACACATTTAAGTGGTATCCAACTAGAATAGTCAGTTCTCATTGAAAATCTGGAGCATATTTAAGAATATGTGACATGAGAGGCACTATGTCTTACTAGGAGGGTTGAATCAGCTCTGGTGTAATGATTACTCTAAAAGCCACCCTACAAAGCTTAAAAACAAGCTCCAAAACAATTACCTGATCTGAACGTAATTTGACTTTTTTCAGAAATAAAATTACTTATAATCCTCACTGTGTCAGGCATTTAATCAAACATTGCCAAGCATGTAAAAAAAACAACAAAAAATCACAGAATTGTCACCTGTAACCAGGAAGAAAAATCAGTCTACAGAAACAGACCTGTAAAATGATAGAGATGATGAAATTAGTAGATTTGGATTTTAAAATGTTTTTTAAAAGTTAAAGGAAAATATCCACATAATAGAGAAAATTAAATATAAAAGTCAAATGGAACTCATGTAGATAAAAATGATACCTGAAAAATAAACATGGCATGGCATTAACATATCAGTATACTCTCAGAAGAAATGGATCTGTGAGTTTGAATATAGCAATGAAAAGTGAAGCACATAGACAAACCTGAAAAAGAAATGACAGCACTTTAGTAACCTATAGTACAAATCAAGTATTGATAGTCAAACAAATAATTGAGGTCCCAGAAGAAAAGATGGTAATGGAGATGCAGAAATAGTCAATATATCTGAAGGAATAATAACTGAATATATTCCTAATGCGGTACATAATGTAAGCCTGTATAGCCAAGAAAGTCTGTTAAACATAGGCAAGATAAACACAACAAAAACTACACCAAGACTCATAATCAAATTGCAGATTGCAAATAACCAGGAATCTGGAACAAATATTAAAAGTAATCAGAGGGAAAAAGTTGGATTTTATTCAAAGAAGCAAAAATAAGAATGGCTAGAGGCTTTTTTTTCTCCTGGAATTCTGTCCCCCAAAAGACAATGGAGCAACAGCTTTAAAGTGCTAAAAATTAGCACAATCAATTGGAATTCTATAGCCAGTTAAAAGTTTTCAAAATAAAGTTAAAAGAAAGCTTTCTCTGAGGCATTCTAGAGCCCAGAGCATTTGTTAGGAATAGGCGTGCATTTTATGAAATGATAAAGAAAATTTTTCAGATCTCTGTCATTTTCACAAAGTGGACATACCACTGTTACCACATTTTAGGAGTTAATTTAAAAAACAATTGAAGGAGGATTCTGGGAAGTTGGCAGAATAGTAGCAGGAATCTGTGTCCCCACCAGGACAAAAATGGCACTGGCAGTCTGTACCTAATTTGGATCTCTGGGATCTATTGAATGCCTGCAAGTTCCAGGTGAAGACTTGGAAGGTAAATCGTGTCAGTTTCAGTTCTTACCACAGTAGTGACTACCTAACTCCCACCTGCAGTCACATGCAGGCAACTGTGTACATATTCCAGGAGCAGCTTAGGGTTTTTGGGAGCCAGTGTGGGCAAAAAGGATCTTGTCCTCCAACTTTGGGTGATCTGTGTTCTGACTGGTAATTGCTACTTTTTGCAGCCAAAGCTGCTGGCAGCCATTGTCTTTACTTCTCCTCCTATTACTTCTCCTCCTATTGTTTCAAACTATAAAACTAGACAACATCCCCCCTTCCTCCACCTTCACAAGTGACTTTACAGGGATTTGAAGGGCTGATCCCACCTCTCCTTCCCTCCCCCTCCCCCCATTTTTCTTTTTTACCATTTTTTTCCCATTGTGGGAACATTAGAGACTAGGATATTTAAAAACAATGATTGTACAACCCAGGGAAAATCTCAAAAGACAAAACAAAACTAAGGTATTCTCACATTTGCTGCTTAGGCTGATAGTTGTACAGAGACAGCCTGCAACAACCATCAATGTAAACCAATTAATAAAAACAATAGCAACAACACAATTCTGGTGAAGAACCTGATTTCCAGAGTTACCATATCCCAAAATTTGATGTAAAAATGAATTTAAATATTTAAGAGGGTCTCCCTGGTGGCCTAGGGGCTAAGTTTCAGTGCTGTGACCTCTACCAACCAAGTGGGATCTCTGGCCAGGGAGCTAACCCACATATGGTGCAGTAGAACTCTTCTGTCTGACCTATACTGCTCCCCTTAGGAGTGTATTTCAGTAAATCCACCTGCTCTGCTCCTCACTCTGTCTCTGGTGAATCCTCTCACCCCTGCCTCCACACTTCTGGCCTACACCCCAGTTCTACATAAACATCAAAAAAAATAATAAAGATTTGGGCCTCCCTGGTCATGAAGGGGGTTAAATCTCAGCACTATGAAGCTGTTGGCAGCCATTGCAGCACAGGTTTGATCCCCAGCCAGGGATCTGACCCACATGACGCAGCAGACCTTTCCTGTCTCATCCACTACTCCCCTCAGCAGCGTATTTCAGTCATTCTGCCTGTTCTGCTCCCCACTCTGTCTCTGGTGAATCCTCTCACCCCCTCCCGCACACCTGGCCTACACCCCAGTGCTTGTATGCATAAATAAATAAAGGTAAAAAAATATATAAAGACTTTAAAAAATAAATATTCAAGAAGCTAAATGAACTCCAAATAAAACGACCTCCATCAGAACCACAGTGAATGAGATACATTAAAATCAAAAGACAGACTCTTGGAAGCCAGAGAGAATGGACTCATTTGTACAGAGGAACTCAATAAGAACATGAGCATATTTCTCATCAAGAACTTGGGACGCCAGAAGTTGGAGGCCCAATGTATTCAGTGTGCTAAAAGAATAAAGCTGTCCATCAAGAATTCTTTATTTGGCAAAACTATCCTTAAGAGAAGTTAAGACATTCCCGATAAACAAAAGGTGTGGGAATTTGTTATCACTAGACTTGCCCTGCAGGAAATACTCAGGAGTTTTGTAGGGTCAAATGAAACACTAGGTAGTAATTCCGAGCCGTATGTAGAAATAAAGATTTCAATGAAGGTAAATACATGGACAATTACATAAAAGCTAGTAGTTTTCTAGCAATGATTTGTAACTCCACTTTTTGTTTCCTGTGTGATTTAAGAGACTTAATATGTAAAATCAATAATCAAAATTGCTACTATTGTGACTTCAGCTTTTTTTATTGAGATAAGTAGCTTACAGTGCTATATGATTCAGAGGTACAGGGTCACACCTCTTCAAGTGTATATCATCACACCTACTGTGAGTTGGTTTTGTTTTCTACATAATTTAGGAGACTAATATAATTAAAAGGATTATTAGTTTGTTTTGGGGGGCATACAGTGAATTAAGATGTAATTTTGTTACATCAACAACACCAGTTTATACAGATGGGGACAGGTATAAAAGAGCAAGGTTTTGTATGTTGTTAAAGTTAAGCTAGTATAAATTCAGGTTAGAGTGTTATAACTTTAGGTTTTCAGAATAATTTCTCCTGATAGCCACAAAGAAAATAGCCAAGGAATATGTACAAAAGTTAATGCGAAAGAAATAGTTAAAATCGTAGAGACAGAATAGATGGTGAATGCTAGGGCCTGGAAAGAGGGGGTGATGGGGAGTTACTAATGAGTCGAGTTTCAGTTTTATAAGATGGAAAGTTACAGAAATAGATTGTGGTGATAGCTGTGCAACGTTATTAATGTCCTTAATACCATGGATTTGTGTATTCTAAAAACTTAAGACAGTAAATGTATGTATTTTACCACAATAAAAAAATTTATTTTTAAATGTATATAGAGTGCCGCTCTGGAAAACTCTACTAGTATATTAAATGTACAGTACAAAAAGAATAGAGATAATTGATTATTTATTGTTAAGGTAATATGGGGGTTATTGCATATGTGATATTTTTGCTGAAACCATAGATAAAGTAGGACTGCTGCACTTATGGGTGTAGACAGTGTTTTCTCTCAGAAATTGGGAATGAGGCAGGGATGGTCAGCTAGTCCTAGCCTGTTCAGTAAGCTAGAATAAGAAAAGACATACTGTTTGGGAATAAATATAAGGAAATAAAAAATGACAGAAAATTCTAAAGAATTTAGCAAGGTTGCAATCAATTATATTTCTGTATAATATCAGTATTTAAAGTGTTTTTAAAGTGTTGTTTGTAAGTCCATTAGAAATTATGAAGTACATTGGGATAAATATGTCAAAATATGTGTGACCATTATGCTGAAAACCACAGAACATTGCTGAGAGCAACTAAAGAAGGAAGTGAATTAAGCATTATCTACATGTATATAGATTGGAAGATTCAACATTATTAAGATCTGAATTTTCACTCAAATAAGAACCTGACTTCAGGAATGATTATTAGGCCTCCCCGGTGGCGCAGCGGTTAAGCGCTGCACTGTGGAGCTGTTGGCAGCGGCGACTCGAGTTCGACGCCCGGCTGGGGAGAATCCCACATGGCGCGGCAGACCTCTCCTGCCTCGCCCGCTGCTCCCCTCAGCAG
>PVIJ01006755.1:0-88906 GCA_004024925.1 Scalopus aquaticus
GGGATAGCATTAAATCTGTAAATTGCTTTTGGTAGGATTGCCATTTTGATAATGTTAATCCTTCCAATCCATGAACAAGGGATGCCTTTCCATCTTCTTGTGTCTTCTTCTATTTCTTTCAACAGAGTTTTGTAGTTTTCTTTGTATAAGTCCTTTATGTCTTTTGTTAGATTTATTCCCAGATATTTGATTTTTTGGTGTCGATTTTGAAGGGGATGGATTTCTTAATTTCTTCTTCTTCAGATTGGGTGTTTGCATAGAGGAATGCTACTGACTTTTGTGCGTTGATTTTGTATCCAGTTACTTTAATGAACTGGTCTATTATTTTGAGTAGTTTTCATATGGAGTTTTTAGGGTTTTGTATATATATTATCATATCATCTGCAAATAGAGACAGTTTAATTTCTTCCTTTCCTATTTGGATCCCTTGAATGTCTTTCTCTTGTCTAATTGCTCTGGCTAGGACTTCCAATTCTTAACCATCACTTTCTTGTTTCTTAAGATATTCAACTGACCACTTCGTAATTTTGAACTCATCCTTTTTACCAGCACCCACTTACTGCATAAATTTACAGTTTAAGTATAGCCTGTTAACTAAGAGACCATCTCAAGGCATGTTAACTACAAAAAAGAAATATTAATAATCATTTGTATGTTTATGAGAAAAATAAACACTGGTTGATTTAAATTCTGCAACATTGATTAATCCAAGAGAGTAATAGAGAAGATATATTAGCAAACTAGGTTTGAATGCAGAGTCTGCCACTTAAAAAATATAAGTCTAGTACAGAATTTGACTTCATATCTATACTTTCTTTTAAAAATAGGTTTATTTCTTTTTATAAAAAATAACATAATAACTGAATCAGAAAGTACTAAGAAAGTAAAGTTATAAAGTTTATGTACAACTAAGAAATTGTACAAATCCCTGTTCTGAATTTGGAAATGATTTTTTATTTCTTAGCCTGTTTATATGTCATCAGATATAGGATGCTATCAATTGTAAGGTGCTCCCATTATATTATGAGCCATTAAAAAAGAAAAAATATATAAATACTTCCATTAAAACTATGATAAAATGCTTGCCTATAACATCAGTTTTATTTTCATGTACTGAAAGGGATTTTAAAAACACTTTATCCGTATTTCACATTTGTACGTGCAGAAAAAAATACAGCAAAACAAATTAGTTAAGATGCTTGTGAATTGTCTTTACATGACATGCTGACTCTATTGAATTATTTTTTGTCTCAGAGTGGTCAATGTGCATGTATTTCCTATAATTTCTTCTCTGACTACAAGAGGATAGATGATGCAGTGTTTTGTAAAAGAATGCTCTATTGTGTTCTGAGATTTTCTTTTAAGTTACTGACACCCTTTCTGCAAGTTTTGATGCACATACACAGACAATTGCAAGTTAGTCAGTTTGCTGTCTCATCAACAAAACCGTAAGATCCACACCAATTTTAGACATGTTAAGACATCAAAACCATATAAATTTCAGTTAGCATTAGCTAGGAAATCAGAACTGATGTTGGAAAATTCAGTAGAAAGAATTTATTACTTTTTTTCATAGTTTGAATTTTATTTTATCATTATTTTTTGAATTGCGTATCAGTACTTTACCCCCTGTATGTGTTTAGAGATACAGGTTCACAGTTCTTTAGATGCGTGTTGCCACACCACACTTACCACAAAGGAAGCCATTGCTTTCCACTGTAATCTATTTGGCCACCTACCCCTCATCAGAATTTAATAGAGAGTTCTTACAAAAATATTAGAGTGTTAATATGTTATTTGCCCTTTATTAACAATATATTCAGCTGAAGGAAGTTTCTCTCACATTTAGGATGGAAGAAAAGTGATGAGGTGTCACTATTTGTGCACATAAACCAGTATATGTGTAAGTAACTGAAATCACAGAGGGAGCTTGGCCATATAGGAAGACACTCATTGGAGCTGGAGTGATGTAGTAGACACAGTAGATGACTTGCTGAAGATTCCTTCTACATAGAGGAGAGAGAGGAGAGACTTTGAGTCTTCCCTACACTTCCCCTAATTGCTTCATGATCAATTTTATAACAAATTGATTTTATAATGCATGATTTTTTTCCCCCCACAAACCAGCTTTCATACTCATAGTGTATTGAGTATGCATGTCTATCATTGTAGGTCATTTTGTCTTTTTTGTTGTTGCATTGGGTACTGCATTGTTTGGTTTTAATTTATTAAGCATATTCATAAATAATTTTCACATTTCTGTATATCTCTATGTACTCATTAATGTTTTCTTTGCATAATACACATATTTCTTGTGTATTATATTAAAAATATAAGTCCCTCAGATGCTTTTGTATTTCAGATGCAAATCCTTGCATATTTTTAACAAAGATAATTTGTATTTGTTTTTAAATTTTACTATCAGTAAAACATTCACGTATATATTTGTTAAAAATTTGTTTGAATAATAAAATAGACGTTCAAATTATAATTTTTCATAAATTTTCCATTTATTAGTGGAAAGCTCATGTTTGCATTTTAGAGTTATATGAATATATTCTGTAATTCTGCATGCTAACTACAGGTTAGTTATTTAGGTGAGTTGTTTAAATTTTAAATTTCAATTTATTTTACCAAATGAGGTTAACAATTCTTAGTTCTGACTAGTGAAACTATATAAAATATGCCTGTCACATCGCATTTACTCAATGTTATTCCCCTCTCATTATCACCAATCTTCAACAATTCCATGCGATCTGTTTATATTTTATGTTCAACAAATGACATGCTTGCGGTGAATTTACTCCCAGTGAGTTCAGACCTCGTTCCCTGCTACAAAAATTTAAGGGTCTACCTAGAAGCAAACACCAGGAAAATGTAATCTACAAAATGCAGAATGAGATCTACAGAAGTTGATACGTTGAAAGCAGGTGAATTGTCAACTCCTGTTTCATGTTATAGTAAGATGCAATGATACAGTCTAATCATTGTTTCATTTTGATTTTAATAATGCAGGGCTTTGGAATTTGGAACGGGAAGTAATTATTCATAAGTAGTACTACTTTAGTGCATAAATATTAAACCAGCCATTCATTCTTTCATCTGGTTATACACTCATTTAACCAAAAAATGATTTAGTGTCTGCCATTATACTCTGTGGTGTCAGGCATTATACTCTGGTGGAGAAACAAAGGGAAAATAAGTGAAAGCAAAATGGGAGTGGGGGATGGGGGAGGGGAGAGAGAGAGAGAGAGAAAGGGAAAAAACACTCATGAGAAACAGGGAAGGGGGTATATGTATCACTTTTTGTAGAGAAGATACCTATTTCTGGTGTCCATATTAGGTTTTTGTAGAGAAGATACCTATTTCTGGTATCCATATTAGCCATGCATGTGAGAAACAGTCTGTTTTCATATTTTGAAAGTTATAGCTTAAGTAGCTGGTTGTGGTTTTTTCTTGCTTTACTGTTACAGATAGTGAACTGCCAAACTAGAGGTTCATGTTAGCAGTTGTACACCAGGGGCATGTATTTTGTATCATTTTTGAATTTTCTATTGTTTCTACTCTATGTACCTTTGCCACAAATTCTTGACTTCTTTTTCATATGCATTTTGTTCATATCAATGACCAAATTTACTGTGTATTTACTGTGTATTTACTGTGTATTTCTGTGTCTTTTATAAGCTTTCCCTAATCATTTCCAAAATCACTCAGTATACAAATAAGCATAAATAAATAATAATAGTGACTGAGACAGAATATAAATATTTTGTTTTGTATGTTTCCTTCACATCACTCACTATTTTAAAGTGGTTTCAGGAATGGTTTCTCTAATAGCCTACTTTTATTGAGTGTTTATTATTAAATTTGAGATTTACTAAGGTATTCTTAATAAGGCAGTTAGAAAGCAGAAGCCAACACTGAAAAATAAACCAACTATCTTAACTCAAATGATGAATCAGAAAATCTCTTTTTTCCCCCTTAGGTTTAAAAACATATTTTAAGCATCACTGCTTTTGGTAGATTTACTATTTTGTAGTCACTTGTTCAGAAAATCTAAAAATTGATTACATTGTTCAGAATGGATCCACCCTGACTTTCATTATGAGGTTTTGCCTCAGGATGTATTTTATTACACACAAGTCTACTTTTGTGTGTGCACATGCATACGTGTGTGTATGTAACTAAACTTTGTCTTTGAATAAAATTTTAGTCATCGATATGACCTTAAAATAAAGATTATAGAATCCTAGTGTTAGTTGTAAAATGTTGACAGTAGATATTGCTGCTTTGCTGCTTTTTGGTGTAAATGGGTTGCTAACTTCTAACTTCGTTTTTTTATTGGTATGATGTACTGATGAATGGAGAACAGTAATAAAAGAAATTGATTTTTCGTTTTATGTTCTAAGCAAGATTCCCCAATCTACAATGCCATCTATAGAGTAATGATTTGAATGTATGCTTAGTGAGTGATTGAAAGTACATCTAATAAGCAATGAGATAGCATTATTTCAGCTTACTCTTACCCTCCCCTTTTTAACTCTTTACAGAACATTAAACAAAGTTCCAAAAGATTAAAAAAACTACCAAATTATCATCTGAAATTGAACCAGTTTCATTAGTAAGTAGGATGCTTTTTGAGAGTACTTTATACTAGAAGTGCTCTTGCAAGAGAATAATTCTCAGTACAGTAAAATGGAATTAATCTCTACATTTTTAAGTTCTGTGTGCAGCAGGATAACATTAAAATAAGATTCATCGGCCACATGAAAGAGATGACTCTTGTCATCCCTGCTTCTTCAAAATTAAAGCTGTGTTGTGTAACTATCTCTGTCAAGGCCAAGGCCATGTCTATAGCTTAGTCCCAGACCACATGAAGGCTCTCCACTAATCATCACAGAGATGACCTGTGTTGTAGCACTACATTATTAAGGAATTTAGTGCCACTAACAGAATGACTGGCTGAGCGATATAGCTTTGATGTACACACTAGTAATGCTATTTTTATTCTTCCTCTAGAGAGGAATGTTGGAGACTGGCTTTAAAAAAAAAAAAAACAGTTTAGAATGAAGGAGACATATGGCTGATTACAATGCTGCTTTCCATTTTAAGTCAGATTTGGTTAAGTTGAATCTAATACATTACTCTCTAATATAATATCAGAGAAACACAGCCGTGGTATGTCAGTTTTAGCATCCATATTTGTAAATTTTGAAATTCCAAAGATAATATGAATCCATACAAAGCAGTCTATAAATTTGTCTTTTTAAGTATTTCTTAAAACTTTATACTTCTATTAAACCTACTGTAATACATTAGGCTTTAATTTTTATATAATTTATTACTAGAATATATAAAACAATTGAAAATTTAGTGGGAAATTAAGAAAAATAGTGAACATAAAAGCCAAGAATTATTCCTTAAGAATCCAGGTAAAATTGGAATCAAGCAAGCAATATACCTACATGTTGACATTTTTAGGTTCAGTTCGTATTAAGGAGGACATTAAAATAAGAAATTATTTGGCCACATAAAAGAGATGATTCTTACTATCCTTTCTCCCTGTTTGTTGTCTCTTTTAGGTGATGCTATCTCATAAAGTGAAAGATATAGAAGTTAGATTCAAAAACCAAAACCAAAACCAGGGTTTCCCTGGTGGCCTAGGGGTTAAGTCTCAGCACTATCAAGCTACTATTGCTGTGGCCTGAGTTCAGTCTCCCACTAAGAGCTAACCCTCATTGAGCAGCAGCAGACCTCTCCTGTCTCACCTGCTGCTCCCCTCAGCAGTGTGTTTCAGTGGACCTACCTATTCTCCCCACTCTGTCTCTGGTGAATCTTCTCACTCCGCACATTTGGCCTACACCCCAGTTCTTGTATGCATAAATAAATTAAAAAATAAATCTTAAAACAAAAACCAAAATATTTGAGATCTATGTATATTACTGTAATGGTTTTTAATTTAACCAAATGTTTTATAAAACTCATTTTTCCCAAACATAAATTCCAGCACAAAATGTATCTACTAAGTGTAGATAGAAAAGGTTGATATATTAATTTTAAAATATTCATTTTAAAGCTGTGTTTTGAAAGGTATTGTATTATGTCCAAATTTTGAAATATAAATGTTAAATTATTTTGGATTACTTAATAACTCAATATCATGTCCAACAGGCATTAATTAATACATAATTTCATTCTTTGACATTAAACATAAATTAATAAAAAATAGTTATTTGTATAAAACAGGAAAAAAGTAGAGAGGGGTGTAAGAAAGTTTTAAAGAGATTCAGTTACATTTAGAAATTTGTTTCACTGAAAGTGCTTCACTCACTTGGTACTCCACATGTCAGGTTTTTCAATTGTGTTTGATATTGGAAGTTTGTTTGAGGAAACTGTAAGGAATGACGAACTTGAACACTCTGGGAAGTACTAGTGTGTCACACAGCCAGCCAGTTAATTTACATTTTACTTGTTAGAAATATTGCTTGTTAGAAGGTGAACTTTTTTTTAAAGAAAAAATACAAATTTACCTTTTTTATTTAGTCAAAATCAGGGCTTTGGCCTTAATGATCTTCCTTAAAATTCAGGGAACTGGACTTTAAAGGAACCAACTTTAACATTCTATAGTTGCTGTCCAGCAGGTTACCAACTATCCAAACTATAGGTGATATAACTGCTATTTTTATTGTGGCTATTATTATTAATGTTATCTGCATAAGAGAAAATGTCAAATTTCAGGTCTCCATACATTTCAAAGGGAGCTAAGTTTTCAAGAAAGATGAGGCATTCTAACCGCACAAAGATTTTCTGTTCAAAAGAAAAACAAGATAAGAAAACCGCTAAATATCTTACCTAAGTTGTCTCCTTGATCTTCTTCCCAACTTTATCAGCAGGAGGAGGAGAAAACCTGTCTCCTTACCTCCAGCTCCCAAGAGGCTCCCTTCTTGCCAAAAATGCACACCAAGAATACTTGCCACCTCTCTATACTACATCCAATATCTAGCTATTGCGATGCTAAGCTAGAGCAATGCTATCTTTGTTCCTTGCATTCACTCAAGACCAATGCTGTGCAAAAGCACACTGTATACTTTGACCACACCACTGAAAAAGATGAGGGTCTTCTCAAAATTTGCTTCGGCAGCTCCTGTTACTTCGGATTGAGTCGGGCCTATAAAAGTAATGCATCTCCCACACCCAAATACCCATCTTTTCTCATAGTAACTTCCCACTGTCCCTTTAAAGGATTTTCTCCTTTATAAGTTCTTTCAATAGCCTCTTGCAAATATGCAAATATGGGGTCAAAGTTATCAACTTCAGCAGCCAATGAGGTTTACTCTAGGCAGTCAGGCCCTGCCTCTGCTTCTGCAGTGGGAAGGGCATCGTTGGCCTTTTGTCCCTGAACCTATTCACCTGGGAGCATCCTGTTCTTGCAGGAAGCACCTTGGCTCAGACCATTGTTGTTCCTTCTCCCTTCCTGTGAACCACAACCACGGAGGAGCCTGGAAGGCCACTGTGCCTGCTTCCTCATAGAGCCGTGGTCCTTGGTTGAAGATGCTGTCTCCTCTGACGTGATGGGCTGGAGCGGGGTAAAGGACTGAAAAGCAAGAGGAAGGAGTATGAGGCAGGAGAAGGGGCCCAGAAAATGTGCTCCCGCCATGGAGGTTAGATTTGGGGCAGCGTCCAGGATGGAAGCCTGGCAGCCTTTACAGGCCCCACACCACTTGCAGAGATTCAACATTCCTTTTTTAGAAGAGATTCTCACCTCGTGGCTTTCTTTATGGTTCCTGCCAAAAGTTAACTCTGTTTTCTGCTCTTATTTTCAGAACCCCAAGCTCCCAGCACGTGAATGAAGAGTCGCTCACCCAAGGTAAGAACCCCAACCAGGAAAATGCCTGAACTCTCGCACTGCACATCCCACCCCCTATGCATAACGGAAACTCCCCTGCCTTGCGGAACTCCCAAATAGAGTGTTTTGAGATGATTTTAACCAGGTTAACTTAAAACTTTTTGAGAGCATTTTCATGTGGGATATATTCTGAGGGAAAGCCTTATATCAGGCCTTGTCTGCTTTATTCAGGCCTGGGCACCAGGGGTCCTTGAGCTTTGTGTTTTATTACATCAAATAATAGTATGCACCTCAGACAGCTGTTAGGATTGTGGAATTCAAATCTCCTCCAAATTCCCAAACCTGAAGGCTCTGTAGGCTGCATGGAATCCTATAGGCTCTGTAAAGGCAGGTGTGGCCAATTCACTAACTTAATGGTACTCACCTAGGTGAGATATTCATATAAATTGAACAAAACTTGATATTTTAAAAAAAGATCAAATGCAAATATAGAGAGTGGTCCAGTGGACTTCCATGTATCCAGGGGCAACGTCAGTCATGATCAACTCATGGCCTTTCTTGTCTTATAAACTCTTCCAGGGCACCCCGCTCCCTAATTATTATTTTTTTAGAATTTTGTTAATTTTTTGCATATTGTTTGAGATCTCCCCTCTGTTATGGTCCATGTAGTTTCCCTTCACCATAGCACCTGTTATCCATCACCAGGGTCCTTTGTGTTCTTCCCTTCCCTAATTTTGACCCCTCTTCCTTCCCTCTGTATGCCTCAGCTTGCCAGCTTGCAAGTTTTGTCATATTTTATTTTCCCTAACACTTCATTAGAATCCCCTGTATTCTGCATGTTGTGAAACTATCCAGTACTTATCTTTTTCCTACCGACTTGTTTCACTTGTCATAATCCCTCCCAGCTCCATCTGTGTCGCCACAAATGGCATGAGTTTATCTTTTTTGATCATTAAGTAATAGTCTATTGTGTATATATACCACAACTCCTTGATTCATTTATCTGTTTTGGGGCATTTGGGTTATTTCCATATCTTAGCTATTGTAAATAGTGCTGAAGTAAACATAGGAGTGCAGATTTCCTTTCAAATTAATGTTTTTATATCCTTTGGGGAGGTTCCTAGTAGTGTAGTTGCTAGATCATTTTGCAGGTTCCATTTTTAGTGTTTTGAAGGAGCTCCACACAGCTTTCCATAGTAGCTGCACCAGTTTTATTTCCACCAGCATAGAGTTTCTTTTTCTCCACATCATCTCCAGCATTTATTGTTTCTTTCTTTTTTTTTAATGTGATTCATTTTCACAGGTGTGAGGTGATATCTCATTGTGATTTTGATTTGCACTTCCCTGAAGTGATGAACATTTTAGCATTTCTTTTTTGGTGAAGTGTCTTTTTAGCTCTTTTGATCAGGTTTTGATTGGGTTGTTTAATTTGCTTTGTTGTGTTGTGTAAAGCTCTTTGTAGATCTTTGATATCAGTCCCTTATTAGATTTATGGTATGCAAGTATTTTCTCCAATTCAGTTGTGTGTCTCTTCATTTTGGTGACTGTCTCTTTTGCTGTACAGAAGCTGTTCAGTTTGATATTGTTCCAACTCTTTTATTCCTCTTGCTTCTGAATATGAGTCCTCAAAAATGTTTCTGAAGTTTGTGTCATGGAGTGTTTTGCCTATGTTTTTTTATGTATTTTATGATGTCAGGTCTTACATCTAAATTTTTTGTGCTTTTTGAGTTGACTTTTGTGTATATTATGCAACAATAGTCTAGTTTCATTGTCTTACATGTGGTGGTCCATTTTTCCCAATACCATTTATTGAATAGACATTCCTTGTTCCATTGTATGTTCTTTGCTCCTTTGCCAAAGATTAGTTGACCATGTATATGTGGTTTTATGCCTGGACTTTCAATTTGTTTCCATTTGGGTGTGTGTGTGTGTGAGTCTGGTTTTGTCCCAGTGACATACTGTTTTTATCATTATGGCTTTGTAGTATAGTTTGAAGTCTCAGTATATACTAACTCTAATTCTTTTTAGTTGAGAGGATTTTGGCTATTTGGAATTTTTTTGTGGTTCCATATGAATTTCAGCAGTACTTGTTTTAATTCTTTGAAGAATGTCATTGTGACTTTTTTTTTGAATTGCATTGAATCTGTACATTGTTTTGGGTAAAATGACCATTTTGATAATGTTGATCCTTCTGAATTTTTCCCATTTCTTTGTTTCTTACATTTCTTATAACAACATTTTACAGTTTTCCTTGTATGGATTTTTAATCTCTTTTGTTAGTTTTATTCCCAAGTATTTAATTTTTTTTTGGTACAACTGTAAGTGTAATGATTTTTAAAAATTTCTTCCTTTTCTGATTGCATATAGGAAGGCTGCTGATTGTTGTGTATTGATTTTATAACCTCATGCTTTACTATACTGGTTTATTGTTTTTTCTTTTAAAGTTTTATTTATTTATGCATATAAGCTGGGGTGTAGGCCAGAGATGTAGGGCAGTGAGAGGGTTCACCAGAGACAGAGTGGGGAGCAGAATAGGCAGATCGACTGAAATACACTGCTGAGGGGAGCAGCAGGCAAGGCAGGAGAGGTCTACTGTGCCATGTGGGAATCTCCCCAGCCTGGCATGGAACTCACGCTTCAGCTGTCGACAGCTCCACAGCACTGCTTAACCCATTGTGCTACCAGGGAGGCCCTGTACTTGTTAATGTTTGGTTAATTTTTCTATTGATTTTTAATGTTCTCTCTCTATATTATCACATCATCTGCAAATAGTGATAGCATTACCTCTTTTCTAATTTGGATTCCTTTTATGTTTTTGCCTATTTGTTCTAGCTGGGACTTCCAGTATTGTATTGAAAATCGGTGTTGAGAATGAACATCTTTTTCTTGGTCCAGATCTTAATGGAAAGGCTTTCAGTTTTTCACCATAGAGAATGATGTTAACTATGGCTTTGTCATGTATGGATTTTACTTATATTAGGATATGGTCATTTTATCCCATTTTTTTCCGAAGCCTTTATCATAAATAGATGCCGAATTTTCTCAAATGCTTTCTCAGCACTTATTGATATGATTATATGGTTTCTGTATTTCTTTTTGTTGATCCGTTGAATTACATTAATTGATTTTTAGATGTTGCACCATCCTTGTGTCCCTGGAATAAATCCCACTTGGTCATGGTGTATTATCTTTTTTTTTTTTATACATACAGCTGGGGTACAGGCCAGAGGTGTGGAGTGGTGAGAGGCTTCACCAGAGACAGAGTGAGGAGCAGCACAGGCAGGTAGACGGAAATACACTGCTGAGGGGAGCAGTGGGCGAGGCAGGAGAGGTCTGCCGCACCATGTGGGATTCTCCCTGGCTGGGCGTCGAACTCATGTGGCCGCTACCAACAGCTCCACTGTGCAGCGATAAACTGCTGCGCCACCAGGGAGGCCCCTGTATTATCTTTTTGATGCATTATTGGATTAAGTTTGCTAAGATTTCATAGAGGATTTTAGCATCAGTGCTCATTAAGCGGATTGTTTTGTAGGCTTTGTGTGTGTGTGTGTGTGTGTGTGTGTGTGTGTGTGTGTGTTTGTTTGGTTTTGGTAATATTGTGATACTGGATTCATAAAATGTAGTTGGTTGTATTCCTTCCTTCTCAGTTTTTTGAAAGAATTTTAGCAGGATAGGTGTTAGTTCACGTTTGAACGTTTGGTAGAACTGGTTTGTGAAACTGTCTGGTTCTGGGCTTTTGTTTTTGTTTTCTGGAGGGTTTTGATTATTGTTTCAGTTTCCTTGCTTGTAATTGGTTTGTTCAAGTTTTTTATTTCCTTTTGTTCAGTCTTGGATGGTTGTGTGATTCTAGGAATTTGTACACCTCAAGTAAGGTGTTGAATTTATTGTATATAAATGTTTATAGTAATCTAATTATTCTTGCATTTCTTATATGCCTGTTGTAATTTTTCCTCTTTCATGTATGATTCAATTTATTTGTGTTTTCTCTCTATTTTTATTTGTGAGCCTGGCTGGAGGGTTGTCTATTTTGTTTATTTTTTCAGAGAACCAACTTTTCATTTCTTTGATTTTTTGGAGTATTTTTTTAATTTCTATTTCATTTATTTCTGCTTTGATTTTTATTATTTCATTTTACTGACTTTAAGATTTTCTTTTGTTCTTTTTCTAGTTCCTCAAGATGGGAGACTAATATGTTTCTTTGGGTTAGTTCTTATTTCTTGGTATGGAACTGTATTGCTATATACTTACCTCTTAATACTGCTTTTGTTGTGTTCCATATGTTCTGGGAGATTATGTTCTCATTTTTATTTATCTCAAGGTATTTTGTGATTTCTTGTTTGATTTCCTCATTAACCCAGTGGTCTTTCAGTGACGCATTGTTCAGTCCATGTAATGGGGGATCTCTTTGCTTTGTTTTCATAGTTGATTTTTAGATTGATTTTTAGAGAAGATACTTGGTATGATTTTGATTTTTATTTTCATGTGCTTGTTGATGTTTGTCTTGTGACCCAGTATGTGGTTGATCTGGAGAATGATCCATGTTCACTTGAGAAAAATGTGTATTCATTTTTTGGGGGGTGCAGTGTCTTATATGTATCTATTAGGCCCATGTGGTCTAGATCTTTGCTTTGGACTATTTGTACCTTTGTTTATTTTCTGTCTTGTAGATCTATCCATTGGTGAGAGTGGGGTATTGAAGTCTCCTGTTACATTTGTATTTTCTCCATTGTTTGTTGTCAGAAGTTACACTAATTGTCTAATGTATTTTGCTGCTCCCTAATTGGGTGAGTATATATTGATGAATATTATGTGTTCTGGTGTATTGTTCCCTTGATCATTATATAGTGTCCATCCTTGTCTATTGTCACTTTTTTTTAAAGCTGCAAGTCTGTTTTATCTGATATAAATATGGCTATCACTGCCTTCTTTAGGGTGCCATTTGCTTGCAGGGTTATTTTCCAACCCTTTACTTAAGGTGAAACATTTTGGACCTGAAAAGAGAATGAAAACTTTCTTAGACAACAGCCATATTAATTTTATCTTCCATTTAGATTGATATATTGCAGGTGGGGGTGATAGCTGAGAAGTTTTGATATGAGGATGAAATGCTGATCCATAATTTGCTTGATTCAAATAATTACATTTAAATACTGCTCTTATCATTATATTCATGCTACTTTGGTGATGGTGTGATCTTAAGAAAGGCAATAAGGTGTGATGCATACAACACAAGATCCAAATTTGTGATGAACTGTCAATTCAACTTGTGATTTTTTTGGTGCAATCCAGTTTTGGGCCAATGACATGTACTGGACAAAATAACCACTATGCCCTAAATTCTAGAGTTCTATTAATTATTTCTTTAACTGTACTAAACTGTAGAATAGTGATTTTCAAAAATTTGCTACAATTTCATGGTATGTTTTCCAGTGTGCCACCTCAAGTTAATCATTGTGTAACCTTTCCTTTTCGTTACAATCAAGCTTACAGAATATTTTAATGAGCTCCATCAAATAGATTCCTAAATTAAGTGGTTTTTGGTACAAATTGGGTATAACTTGCTACAAATAAAACAGTAAGATTAAGATAATATTAAGTCAGTGCTAAAGAAACATACTTTTCTTGAAAGGGTATTAAAACAATCATATTAATATAGTAAACAGTTACAGAAACAGCATAAAAATCTATGTATGAAATGTGTATGGTGGGATAACTAAATGGTTTCCTAAATAAGATGATAACTTGTTAAGCTTATTCATGATTGTATTACATTTTTCAATGCCTTTTGAATATGTTGCACTGGATCTTTAAAGCTGTATTATGTACTACCAAATAATTCTGGCATTCATAAGGATTTACAAAAACAAGAACTTTAAAATTTGCTGTAGGAGATTAGATAATCTAGCTGAGCTAGAATAAATTCAGATGAAATTCTCTGAATCCAGCCGTAAAATTAAATATATATACATATATATCTAGAGACAGACTACATTAAGTCCCCTATGACTCAGTACAGCAGATTTTCTGAATTTTCTGTCTTCCTAGAGCATCTAAAGAGGTTGGGACAAAGTGATAGATACAGTGAAAACAAGGGCTGGATCTAATGTTTTGATAAGGTTGTTTGAAAAAATATACATGCTGAATAAATATTCAGCTTACACCATATCCGGAGTTTGAGATTGTTTTCTTGATTATTAAAAATATCCTGAAGTTACAAAATTCTTAAACTAAATATTATCAGTCAGTTGTTTTTTTTCAAAATTTGTTAAATTACTAATATGTATAAGTTAATACTTTCACCCAGAAAAGGACAAACAAAATACATGGATCAAGTTGTATAGCACCTCTTTGACAGTTTGACATGAGGCTCGAAGCAAGTGTTTACACTAAATGTTTTTAAAATGCAACCTTTAGTGTTATTTGATTTTTCCCCAAGCAAACTAAGATGTGAAATTTAATAATCCATTTTGACAATTTTATAAAAATGGGTTGCTATGCTTAATTGATGGCAGGTCTCTTCATCTGCCACCGCCAGGCAATCTCTGTAAGTTACTGATACATAGTTCAGAACCTCTATCCATCAGAACTTTGACTGCATCTGTGTTATTAACCTTTGTGTTGATCTGAGAGTGGCATAACCCCAACTAAATGGCTGTCAAGTCAGTTAGGCAGCTGGCTTCTCATGTTGTCTTCCACTTTCACTTTGTCTCCCTAGATCATCTGAAGAGATAGGGACATAGTGATTTGTTCAATCGGTTTGTAATTTCTAGATTGTCTAACTTTCTTCCTAAGATCGTACCAGGAGGAAATAAGATTCTAAAATATTTGAGTTCTTGATGCATTAGAGTTACAATAGTTAGATGTCCTTGAGTCATACAGACCCAGGATTTAACTTAAGTTCCAACTCTGTGCTTTTTGAATATTACCTAGCTTCTCTGGACCTCATGGTGAAATAACAAATTATTTTGGTACAGAGACAGTGAATTTTCATCCAGAATTTATTGTCCTTATATTTCTTTTATGAATAAGTCCTATACATCAGGAGAGATTTATATTGGAATGGTTAAGAAATAAGTAATATAAAATAAATGAATATTTCCCCATTTTTAATTTTTGTTGTTGTTTTGTTTTACAGTGGTAATGTTGGTTTACAAAGCTGTTTGAAATGTTATTTACAACAATAGAGATAAAGGCCCACACATCTTTTGATGTATGTTATCACATCACACCCATCACTAAGGCATTAACATAGTCCATTGTGTCCCCTGGCCCCTTTGTCTCCCATTCATACCCCTCCACCCCTTTCTGGTAGCATTAGTTCTACATTCATGATTCTACTGTTTGTGTGGTTTAATTTTTCTTGTTCCTTGTTTTGTTTCATTATATTCCATATATAATTTCAAAATCATTGATTTTTTTTTTTCTCCCTCTGACTTTCTTGTCCATCACATTGTAGCAAATGGCCAGGTTTCATCTTTTTTATAACTGGGCAGTATTTCATTGTGTATGTTATAAACTCCCTGGCCGCCAGGGCCTTTGAATGAATCCTTGTAAATGAGGGCCTCTAAAGGGCCACATTACTTCATAGTAAATCCTAGCAAATATAACTCAACCAACTTCATGACGTATTTTTATATGACTCCTGTTCCCCCAGCTAGAGACTATATTACTTGACTTGCCATATTCCTCAGTGTGACCATCTGAGCAAATATCGGCTAACATGAGAACATAAATGACATATGCAGCTTTCATACTATAGACACTTGACTGGGAAGATCTAATGTTACAGCTCACTATGTCCTATTTTATCTTTTCTTCCTTTTTCTACCATTTGAGAAATGGCAATAGCTAGACTTATTTTTGAAGGATAGCACTGGTCTTTAAATAGTAAAGTTAATGTAGTATATAGATATATTAATTGGAAGTGATGCATATCTGAAACATATAATGTGATAATGAAATGTTACTTCAATGAAAAACTTAAAAAATTAATGTTCCACTGAGAAAATAAATATATGCAAAAACTCTTTGGAGAAGTTTAAACAGTCATTCCAAAATTTAATCCAATAAACATTTATTGGGCACCATAATTATAGTAAAATATGTACAAACTTTGGCAGTACAAAGTTACATATAGTTTAGAGTGATAAGCATATTGATTGAGTAACTACGTATAATAGCCTGAATGCACAAGTGAAATATACCATATAGTAATTCAGGCAAGAAATGATGAACTCAATGTGTGTTATCTCCTTATCTGTGTAACTGTGATTTATTTAATTTAAAATCTTATGTGTTTAGTTGTGATGTTCCCATATATAATTGATTTTCCACAATTGAAAGGAGAAACATTCAATTACCATCAGGATCTGCTATATGTATTTTTCATTGTGACAATCATACTATCACTATTAATTAAGAGAAATAATATATAGTATTTATTCAGTGGTTTTATATCTACCCTAAATAAAAATTGGCTGAAATTAATTTGTGTGTCTATGTATTTATATAATTTCATTTTTTAATTGTCTAAAGTTATATCTACACAGATTATTTTTGATAATTAAACATGCTTTAAGAGTAATCTTTTCATTCTATAAATTTGTTTTTTTTTACCCAACCGTACCTGTCTCTTTTTTAATCTCTATACAGTTACTAACTCATAGAGCCCCCAACTATCAAATTTTGGGAAATAACCTTTTATGATAGAAATGGGAATTACACATTTTTTTAAAGATTTATTTATTTATGCATACAAGCTGGGGTACAGGCCAGAGGCATGGGACAGCGAGAGGGTTCACCAGAGACAGAGTGGGGATCAGAACAGGCAGGTGGATGGAAATACACTGCTGAGGGGCGCAGCGGGCGAGGCAGGAGAAGTCTGCTGCGCCATGTGGGAATCTCCCCGGCTGGGCGTGGAACTCGCATAGGGGCGTCAAACTCACGTCGCCGCTGCCTATGCCCCCACAGCGCAGTGCTTAACTGCTGCGCCACCAGTGAGGCCCGGGAATTAACTTTTATGTAAATGTTGTCATTCTTGATATATAAAATGTAAGGGAAATGTCAGTTTTAAATGGAAGGTTTAATTTTCCCTATGAAAAATAACGAAAGAAATGTCTTCCCCTCTGTCTTTTAGATATTTATTTTAGAAACTTCTAAGTACTTTCTCTGTCCCTTTGAAGGGCTTGTAAATCTTTTTAAAGGTTAAGTCAACTTCTCGTCACTCAGTCTGACAATCCAGCATTGTCTTTCTCTAGAACCGCTAACCATCTCTTTGAAAAATAGTCATCAAGGAAGAAAGCATCTCAATTTCCCAGTTTCTGTTGGGAGGTAAAAGACTAACCTTGGCCAAATTCCAAAACTACTTCCATTCATAAAGCTATGAATTAATTCACTTTTGAGTAAATCCAATTATCCAATACAATTGATCATTTCAATTACTAGATGAATTTAAGATAAACTATATTTGACAAATAATGTTATCAAATTGTTTTTATTGACAACTAATATGAAACAGGTTGCATCTACTTCATTATATAAAATAATGGAATTTCTTCCTATCTTTGCAATGTCTTAGCAGATTGTTTATAATGCTCATCATGTTTGAATTTAATGCTTATGTATTCATAAACTGTTTTCTTTCTTTCCTACTTTTGTGGAAAGTTTCTCTAGTTTGACAGAAGATTTTTTTTTTCATTATATTTCCCCAAAGAAGGTGAGCACAGACATCATTCATTCACAAAGCCCTACACAATTTTAAAAAATATTGTTTATGTTATTATTTAAATAAAAGTCTATATGTACAGATACATTAGGGTGAGTCATTTGATACCGTTGTTTTGTAAGTAATCACATCGACCTTGGTAATAACCCTACACCAAAAGTTGAAGCTCAGTTTGATATATAAGAGGGGCTAGAAGGGTGAAGGTGGGATAAAATAGAATTTTTAGGTTAGCGCTGGCAAATGGCCTTAGGGAAATGGATGAGCCATTTTTAGCTCACTATTCTCTTCCGATTTCTTTCTTAGTGAGAGTGGTAAAACAAAGAACTCCAAGATCACAAGGTTCCAGGTCTGGGCATAAAAGTGTTACAGAGTAGCTTATCTAAGACATCTCATTCTCTAGTTTACACATTAAACTTAAGAGACAAAAAATATGTATTTACAAACCTCATGTGCTCCAACCCATTCAGTGAAGGAGAGAGAGCATTTAGTGGTTAGGAGGCAGTTATACAAACATATTCTGTATTCCTTGCAATACAGCAAAGGTGACAGTCGTCCTGTCCGTAAGGATTTGAGGAATCCTGATCAAATGAAAACTAATTTCAAGTAAATTTTTGAAAAGGAAATTTTTACCTTCATAATTTTAGGAATGATTATATTAATTTTGACAAAGAATCAAACTTTGAGTAAAAAAATGAGAAATCCAGACCTTTTTTCTCGCATGCCCATGAAACTCTTATGTGTTGTACTTTGGAAGTCTTACGCTGTGTACTTTCTGAGGTATAAGTTCAAACATTGCCAAACATGACCTTTACATTTTAGTTTCTCCTAAAACTATAGAATGTTTCAAGTTTTCCATTACTTTTTCCATCAATCTCAATTTAAGTATGTAATGGTCCTGTTACAAGTAGCACTTCTCCTTTGACTCTGGACTTTCCCTAAACAGAAATAAAATGAGTATCCTACAAAACAAGATAAATTTTGAAATGTTTGCAGAGATTATGTGGGAGAAATAAATGGCAAGATGTCTAATATATTCAGATTTAAAAACAGAAATAAAATATTTGTTGTCTTTTCATAGAGTCAAAGAGATCGAGCATGGTTTCATAAACTCACTGGTATTATTATGTAGTCTTGAGTTTTCCAAAGTCTCACTTTTAAATTGAACTTTAGTTGTATTTTAGGGATTACATCATGCTAAGTCGTTTTAAGTCAAAATCTTCAATGTACTCTCACCTGTTCCTTTTTTTCTTCAAGTTTTTACAAATTTTCATTAAATTTTACATAAAAAAAGATAGAAAGTGTAACTTATTCTGAATGTAATTGCTTTCCCCTATTTTGGCTTTCAAACAACTTAGTGGGATTCAGCAGAAGTAGAACTGTTACTGAGTTTCTTGGCAAACCTACATGTGACTCTTACACTAATTTACTATGCTTATGGGTTTATTACTAAGGGAGTTGTAATAATAACAGTTACAGGCAAATCAGCCTAGCCCTTTAAAACTGACTAGCTTCAATTTACTGGAATAGGTTCCTTTCAGGGTCTCCCATGAATTAGTGTTGTTTAAATCAGTGAACACATATTCAGCATGTACTACTGTAAGTCAGATGGAAACTCTCCCTTGGAATGGATGGTTATTTGACTGAGGAATGTGCTGGATTGTGTGAAATTATGTTGGGCGATCAGTTCCAATTTTTTTCCTTTTCTATTTTCTTCTTTTATTATATGGGAGCTGGAATCTGGAAATTATATCTTTTAGGATTCCTGATAGAATATCCTAGGTTGCTTCTGCCAATTAGAAGAGCTAGTGTAATTATAGAAATGTATAGGAAAAGGAGAAATCATTTTGACTGTGGTTCGCACTTAGCAAACCTGAATGAAGATTTTTCCAGCAGCTTTGGTGTCTCCAAAAATCACCTTCTTTAGTGCAGTGGGTAGTGAAATCAATGGCAGTGGCTTCCTATAATTGAACATTTCCTGATTTCCTAAAATGGTAGATTAGCCTCCTTAGTCTTTCTACCCCACCATCCCTGTCTCCTGATATATATTTCCTCTATTATCATTTGTTGTTTGAAGTAGTTGGAGTTATTTTTGGTTTCCTGACTGAAACCCAACTGATATAGAACATCTTTTAAAAAAAAAATCCAGAATTGATCATTTTCTTTTTAAAGCTTTGTGTGACCCTGACTGAGGAAGCACCAATTGCCCCAAATAGGAACTCACCAAGAGGAAAAGGAGAGAAAGGACACCAGAGTATCTGTATGTGGAGAGTTTATTTGGCAATGGATAACTAAAGTTGAAAACACATCTGTCCTAGGCACCTAGGCACAATGATCATGCTTCAGAATTAGTAACTAGACATACAAATGATGTCTAACAGTTGTAACTTTGAAAGTACGTGAGGCGCCATTTCTGCTTGTGCAGGAAATAGGCTCAACACGAACCACTGCAGTGTTAAAGACAGATGCATATGCATCTCCATGCCTCACAGAGACAGAAATGTCACCATCAGCCAAGGTCTTCCCTATCTGCCCATCAACAGATCTGCACAACGACCTGCACCTGCAGGTTTTCCTTTTTTGTTGCAATAGAGGAACTCTGTATGAACAAATTCAAGAAAATACCTTTTCCTGCTTATTCAGTGATCTACAAATTTTTGCTATTCTTTCTTTTCCCTCTTCCCTGTATCTTCATTCTATGCCATCAACAGTGATATTAATAAACATGCAAATGTGTTCCAGGACCTTAAAACTACACAATTAAATCTTTTAACTGATATTAAAGTGTACTTGCTCTGTAATAGTCAATTTTAATTTTTAAGGTACTTATTTCAACTCTTTTTTTTAACTAGTAAACAATTGTCAACTCATTCTAGTTCAGTTTTTTTAAATATTCACTATTCCTTCAAAACCTTTTCTGGCTATGGTCTCTCACTAATGATCAATTTTTTTTTTCATTTAGCAAATATTTATATAGCACCATTAGGAACTGGATATATATATAAATAATAATTAAAAGAAAAACTGTCTCTACCAAGATTAATGATGTCTCTGTTGCGAATGTAATTAGCATTCTTTTCTGATGGATTTGTGATTTGTAAGAAAGGAAACAATTAATACGAATTTATTGCAACTAGTTAAAAAAATATGAACGGAGGCATACAAATTGTAATCTCTTCCCACACATTTAGTTGATGTTAATGGATTCTACCTCACATTTCTTTATATTCACATAACTGAGTCTGTGAACACATGAAATTGCTAATATTCTGTTATTTTTCACTTACAAAATAGTATCAAATGATTTGACCTAATATAGGTGCATGTGGAGAGACTTTTTATCTGAATAACCTATTTTAAAAAGATGTGTGAATTGATATCTGTATTCACCTTCTTTGGGGAAATATAATGAAAACAAAATATTCTGTACCCTAGAACAAACTTTCCACAAAAGTAGGAGAGAAAGAAAAGGTTTTATTAATCAGTAAACATTAAAGTAGGGACATGACGAGCATTATAAACAATCCATCAGTAACAGAGGAGGAGAAAAGTCTCAAAAAGAGGTAAACGTAAAAAAAAAAGTCTTCTATTAATGTATCATAATTGTGTGTCTCTGATGCCTCCATGTTGCTCTTGATAGGGTGTTGAATGTGGGAATGGGAAAGGGTTCTAAGATTATGAGGTAGTTTCTTACCTCTTAATCTCTATTATACATCCATGATGATTTTTGTACTATTTGCTTACTACTTGAAACATTTTTTTTTAATTTAGTAAATTAAAAGTTAGGCAATTTTATTTTAAATGTTGATTTCAAATCACTAAAGATAGGGCTTAGGATATGCTACCCCAAAATATGACACCTTAGCATAGTGAGAATTTTACACTAAAGGAGTTTGAGGAAACTGTAGAAGCAGTAAGAATTCTCTACCCTTCCCCTGCTTTTCTCTCATGAAACGAGTCATAAAATACTCTTGTGTGAGAAATGTTTCCCTATATTCAGAAGAAAGACACATCGTTATCTCCAAAGACAAAGGTATAATAAGAATAAAAGTGAAAACAGACACAGACCTTGCTAGTTTTTCCTCAGTTTAATACACTTGCCTCATATCCTTTAACCTGTCATATTTTTGCATCACTTCCTAATTTTCATTAAAGCGATCATAAAAGTGCATAGGTCTCATTTTTCCTCATAAACTTTTGTGTGTCCTATAAAGTTTTTAAGTAAGTTTGTATACTTTTTTCTGGTCACTCAGTCTGTCAATTTTATCTTCGGACTCAGTCATGAATCCTAAGAGGGTAGAGGAAACATTTTCCTTCTGCAACACTTGCATAAAAAACAATACCAATATTACTTGGAACAAAAGAAAGTATAAAACAAAACAATATCTCTGTAATACCCTGAAATATTTTTTTTAATTACTAGAAATGCATGGATCTCACTTTGGAGAACATGACATTAGAGGCTAGAATTCATCATAAAAGAGTTTCAAGGTAGGGCCTCCCTGATGGCCCAACAGGTTAAGTGCAGTCCTGTGGAGCTGTCTGCAGCTGTGCGGAGTTCGATGCCCGGCCGGGGAGATTCCCACATGACACAGCAGACCTCTACTGCCTTGCCCGCTGCTCCCCTCAGCAGTGTATTTCAGTTGATCTTCCTGTTCTGCTCCCCACTCTGTCTCTGGTGAACCCTCTCACCGCCCCACGCCTCTGGCCTGCACCCCCATTTGTATGCAAAAATAAAGAAATCTTTAAAAAAAAAAGAGTTTCAAGGTATTTGGTAATTGATATTAGGTAAGGAATGTTCAGTTGGTATAAAGTAATGATTTACTGTAATATTTGAGTCTTGGAAATTGGGAAGACTGGAAAGGGAGTAAAAAATTGGTTAAAAAAGGATACTCAGAATTCAGTTTTTAGTCATCTTGATATAATAATGAGAAAAAGAAGCATATCATTAAAGATTATAAACTGATATTTGGTATAAATAGTAAGGATGGAGATATTTAAGATTCCTTCTCCAAATGATATTTGATAAGCCAAGAAAATATGTTCTTCTTTTCTTGAAAGGAAAGAAGAAACAAAATATGTGCATTTCATGATGTGATAGAAAAAGCATTCCTGAAAAACCTTGTACTCTGCAAAATTGTGAACTGCAAATAAGACTTTGCAACAGTATCATCATAGTACTAACATAAATATAATTAATCCAAATTTTAACTAAAGTTTTTTAAAAAAGATAAATTCCTGGAAAAAATTCATACCAGAAAAATGTTTATACAAAAACAAAAACACAAACCCCAAAACTTGAATGAAGGTGCATAAATAAGGTTGTCGGTTTATACGGACAAGATAAAATTACAAAGATCAGACAGAAGTAGGTAATAAAAACAAAACAAGTGGCCAGACTGAACCAAGACGAAGAACATGTGGGGACCCTGGAAAAGACTCTGTAGTGGCTTGTGATTTAGCTGTATGTATAGTCAGAATTATGGGCTCCCTTTTTTTTTTTTTTTGCAGGCCATGCATTAGAATATTTTATTCTTTTGTGCTGTTTCTGCATAATTCTACTTCATAAGGTAGCCGTACAATATATTCAGACATTTTCCTATGATGGGTATCTTAGCTTCTCGCTCAAAGATAAAGCACATTTCAGAATGATTCTTTCTGTATCACTAGTGGAAACAAAAAGCCAGTTTTGAGGTTTCCCTAAGATGTCCACATCCTAATGCCCAGAATCTGTGACTATTTTAGCTCACATGGGAAGCAGGAAGTCCTTACAACTAAAGACTTTGAGGCTGGAGATTATCCTGGGTTGTGTGGTGACCTAACTTCATCACATAGCTCTTATAGGCAGAATATCTCCTGGCTATGGTGAGAGGAAATATGAATGATGGAAGGTCAGTAAGAAACAACTTTGTGATTTTGAAGCTGGAGTAAGGACCTCAAGGCAAGAAATGTGTGTAGTCTCTAGAAACTGGAAAAGGAAAGAAGCTAGATTCTGCTTTAACATCCCCCGAAGCATTGCAGCTCTGCAGATATGGGATCATAACCAGGTGAGAAAGAAGATCTATGTCCAGTTATTACTGCTGCTGCTGCTGCTACCGCTACTACACTGAGACAAATAAAGAAAATGTGTTTAACTTGTTATTGTGTAAGGCAGCTGGGTATTTGCAAATTAGATCAGCAGCAGGGCAGATTTCCATGTTCCTGTTACAATGTGAGGAAGTAGAAATGAGTCCAAAAAGAGCTTGGCACTGACATTTCAATCACAACTACACATTGTAGGTGATCTTCAACTTGAATTGTTTTCCAATTAACATCTCAAGTGTCCAAAGATCATCTAAAATTCTAGTCATTTGAATTTTTATCTCATGGTGTTTTATTTATTTTTTGTATATTTTTTATTTTTTTATACTTTTTTGAGATTCTTCAATCTTTATTTTACAAGCTATATTTCCATTTAAAACAATTAGAAATTGTGTAGACATTGTTATGTGATTGGGTATTAATCAGTTATTTTACTGATGGAGAAAAATATTCACAGGATAATCAGAAATAAAATTCTCAATGCTTTTTAGAATTTCTGTATGCATTTATGCAGAAATTTGCTGGCCGTAAAATTCTTCAAATGAATTAGCCTTTGAAGTGAGCCTGAATAAATTTTCTCTGTGGTTTGTGTCATAGACTTGAAAGTGACAATGAATGCATCCTGCATACCAACACATCACAGTAGATGGAAAATCTCATTTAAAAATAATAAATGGGCCTCCCTGGTGGCTCAGAGGTTAAAGTCTCAGCCCTATCAAGCTATCACCCACCACTGTGGCATGAGGTCAAACTTCAGCCAGGGAGCTAAGCCACATGGCACAGCAGACCTCTCTTGTCTTGCCTGCTGCTCCCCTCAGCAGTATATTTGAGTAGATTAGCCTGTTCTTTCCCCACTCTGTCTCTGGTGAGTCCTCTCACCCCCTCTATCTCTGGCCTACACCCCAGTTCTGGTATGCATAAATACATTTTTAAAAATCTTTAAAAAAATAATAATAAATGGGAGATTTCTTTTGTATGTAAATGATTGAATATTTTGTTCACTGACAGCCACAATTTATCTCTAAAAGAGCGGATAAAACTAGAGCAAACTTCTTAGATGATTACTAAGAAATTGCATAAATTATCAAGACAATATGTTTTAATCAACTGTGCATGAAGTTTGTCTTATTCATTCTGGCTATTTTTTAAATACGGATAAAAACATATACATTTTTGTAGTATTTCTTTGTATTCTTTTTCCTTCCAAATTTTTAGTTTTATTGTATATTTTATCATACTTATTTATTAAACACAAAACACAGGTAACTTTTATTATTTATAAACTTGTAAGTATTGTAATCTTAAGAAAATAACTTTCATTTAATATTTGTAAGTTGAACAGTATCAACTCTCTGTGACTTATATAAACAGTGTCAGTGGAATGCAGGCTGAATTATAAAGGGCAAAATCTCCCAGAAGCTATGAAGGATTAAAAAATATCTCAGTTTGTGGCATTCTATTTGGTATCATATTACTTTGAGTTGCCTAAGGTTTCTTTTGAAAAAAGAAAGAATTGCAATCCGTACTTTCATGACCATCAATACCTGTAGGAATTGTGTTAAATGATCAATAGCAACTATCTTTAAAGGCAGGAAAATGACATTGAGTGTGTGTACTTTATGTGTTGTGACAGTTTTTGCAAGAGAAAGCTCCTTTGTACTTATATCTTATAAATTGGGACTTTTGCTTTACAATCAAAAGTATTCTTTCAAGTCATATTTAAGGAAGCAATGGTTTCCAGCTATAAACAGTCACAGCTTTAAAAATGTTTTTTTTTTTTTCAGTTTACTTGTAGTTTGATTGGTCATAGCCAAAAATACATTTTCACATACGTTGAATGTGAGAAATCATGATTAGATACCAAATAAAGTCTGAAAAATAAATGACAAATGACAAGCTGAAATATGTTTTCAATAGTAAAATATCTTGAAGTTATAATTTAGGATTCCAGAATGCCTTTACCTATTCCCTTTGATTATCTCATGCTGTGTGCTATAAAAATCACATAGCATCTGTGGAAGAACAAGGGTTTTCAAATAAAAAAAAATATCTAGATTTTGGCAAACTTATTGCCATCTCTTGTCTGTACAGCAGGAATAATGATTATGATGATGTACTTGTTGGGAGATAATTTTTTAAAAAAATATTTATACATACAAGAACTGGGGTGTAGGCCAGAGGTGTGGGGGTGAGAGGATTCACCAGAGACAGAGTGGGGAACAGAACAGGTGGATCTACTGAAGTACACTGCTGAGGGGAGCAGTGGGTGAGACAGGAGAGGTCTGCTGCACCATGTGGGAGCTCCCTGGCTGGGGATCGAACTCGTGCTGCAGTGGCTGCAGATAGATTCGTAGTGCTGAGACTTAACCCATTGCACCACCAGTGAGGTCCTTGTTGGGAGATAATTCTTAATAACTTTTATACATTTGTGTTGGCTTTCTGAACAAAACTTATTGGAAAACTTTTTTAAAGGATGTTCACAAACAAACTTGCCTTGAAAGCTTTAGATGGTGTAATTCTTCAAATATCTAGAGGCCATTTAATGTTCCAGATTTGGGACGCTAGATTATTACTTTTCCTGTCCAGAATATTTCCATCTTAAAGACCTCTCTCTTTCTTTTGAAAGGAAGAAGGGAGAGATATATCAATTCCTGAGTTTCATAAATTAAATATTCCTCTTCTGTAGTGCAACCCAGTGCGGGCACAGAGTATCTTCAGTCTTTCACCTTGTCCTATGGATAGTAGAGGTTGGGGAACTAGCACTAAGATGCTTTGTGTGTAATAGTGATATATCCTCTGATCTAGAGATCACTTTATCCAATGTTAAAGAATAATTTAGCTGTGAGCCAGAATTTCATTTGCAAGTAAAAACAAAGTTTTTTTTAAGGTTTCTAGGGAATTGAAAATCTCGAACAACAATCAACAAGGGCATATAAATGTTCCAAGGTGAGGAATAATACAAGTGTATAAAGGAAGAGTTGCCTCCTGTATGTTAAAAAATATTCTTTAAAAAGGGAAGGAAAAAACATGCAAAAAAGAAAAGTCTGCAAGCTAACCCTGGAAAATGAATCCTATCTCTTTGAAGCCATCCTATCTCTTTGAAGGTAGCATTTATCAGTCTTTGTGTAAAGACTTGACTGTCTTTCTGTATTCCCCAATTCTTGCTGTGAAGATTCAGGTTTGCTGAGGGGTATGTGTATAGTTGTAAATTCAGGTACCAAGCAGTTAAGCAGGTAGATGTGCCTAAGTTCTACTCTCCTAATGGCCTCCTGACTCCATTTTGGACATTTCCTTTATCATTTTAATTTCATTACTTCTTAGTCATTCCATACTTACGGGAACACAGATAGAAATATGTACCTTAAATAGCCACTTGTCTTGTTTTCTAGCTAAGAGAACCTCAAATTTGTTTAACAGCAATGTGCTCAGCCTCAGTGGATGATGTTTCAGTAGTCAGCATGGGCTTAGACTAGTCCCCTTCTCTCTGATTAATTTGGAGGTAGGTTACATGTGGCCAAAAATATCAAAAGAGAAATAAACCACTTTGTTGGTAGCTCTGTGAAATATTTTCAGCTTAGGTGGGAAGGAGTGCTATGTTAAAGGACACTTTTCCCCTCAAAACGGCTATATTTTCGAGCTTTACTTATGAGGATGCTGAAGCATGGAGATAAAGCAAACGTGACCCACAGAAATGAGTCTGAAATGAAACCAACAGACTAAAGATGGACAAGCAGTACCATGGCAAGAGATACTGTTCTGGATTATATTCTTAAATGGCAGAATTAACCCTGAACTCATTCCTCTGAATTTTTTAAGTATACAATGCGGTCCTTAGTATACAGCAATCTTATTTACGTAAGGTCAGGAAGCTGGAAGAGAGTTCTTACACACATGCAATTAGTGCACACTACAGAACCATTCTGAAGAGAGATGCCTTGCATCACCCAGGGGAAAGGAGCAGCGTTGTTGTCACAATAGCGGAAGGAGATTCCTTGTACAGCAAAGATCAGCCAGTGAAACAATGATGTGGCCAGCAAATGAGAAACTGTGATATTCTGCACTCCCAGTATCTTCTTTGGACTCTTCTTTTACAACAACCCCTCTGAAACCTATATATTGATACAATAATTTTTTTCTTTTGTCCTAAGGGAGAGTATGTGAGCTTCTCATGAGACTCCCTTTTCCAGACTACTTTTTGTAGGTTGTTTCTCAAACAAATTTTGCTGAACTGGTTGATTGCTTATTTGTTTGTGGTCAACTACAATAACTGCTATCTACAATACAAACAGACTCTCATTTTCACTTGTTTAGAACCACACACATTATTTTTTATTCAAGTTCCATTTTATTATAACATTATATAAGCTTCAGGTGTGCATCATTGACATCAGTATCTGTATATACTAAATTGAGTTTGCCACTAAAAATACGTAATGTAAGACTTTCTCTGACACTGAAGATTAAATGAAATGAGATAAAGTGACTAGAATGATGCTCAGCTTAAAAAAAAAAAAAAAAAGTGTTGCTGTGCTGCCAGTGGAGAATACCCATGACCGAACACATACTGGATGTTTGTATAGCTCTTTCCGCAACAGGTCAGGGGTTCTGAATTGGGAAGGTTTGTGAAAAAGAGGTTGTTAAAGCACAAGTCTGAAAATGATAGGAAGTATTTTTCAACGACAGGAACATTAGGGTAAAATACAAAACTGTAAAAATTTAATTGGTGTAATTACTCTCAAATATGAACTCATTCTACTCTTAAATTTTTAGGAGTCCAAAAGTTTTGCTTATATGAGTTGTATTTGTCAATATATATTGTACTAGGATTTAAAACAGAAAATTGTATTGATTTTTTAACATTATCATACTTTATTCAAAAGCATTTTATTTAACAAATTTTATATTCAAATTGTTTTTGCTAAACTAAAATTTAAAAAGAAAATGGTTATTTACATTTTAGCAAGTCACTTTAAAGTCTGGATTCTCCTATCTGCTTCTGTTACATCCAAACTATTATGTTAGTTTGAAGTATAATAAGAAGTTTTGGCTTTATGTAAATATGCACATAGAAAAAGGAGGAATGTTACAAAAATCTTTTAAGACAATATTTACTATTTTTGAAACTATTACAGATATTGTCAAATCACATTTTCTTAAATGTTAATTGTAACGTAGAATCTGAATCCATAGCAGCAAATATTTCATACTATCAAATATGAAATACATTATCTGTCTTGTACCTCTACCTTTTTCCCATGCATAATTTTATAACTTCATGTACTGGCTGTTTGCAAAATATTGGTTAACTGAGTTATCAATATCATCCAAAAATTGACAAATTCATTATCTTTTAAATCACTGGTGGCATCATCAGAATATTGTTTAAATATTGGGGTACTATCAACTTCATGTAGGTGGCAGACCTACATTTCCCAAAATTCTCATTTTTCCTTGACAACTTGAAGCTTATTATTGCAACAAATATTGTCATTTGTTTTCCTTGAAGATGGCAGGTCCACTTCATTAATCTTTGAAAAATAACTCTGTCAAAACATATCTGAAATAATTGTAGTATGTCTGTCAGTTGTGTTTTCCAGTTAAAGTGGTGTTGCAATAAAAAGGCAGCATCTCAAACAATCAGACAAGTGTTTTTACTCCAGCCTGCCATTATATTTCAGAAGAGTGTTTTAAGTATACCTTTCACTTTGTCATGTAGAAATTTAGGAGGTATGCGTGCAAGGGTTGAAATTAATTAATTAGTTTACTATGTTATGAAGACTGTTCTGTAAAACTCAGTGTTTTTCCCTTTAAAAAATTGTTAGTACATGGTAAAAAAATACAACTGATTGTTGTACATTACTGATAAAATTTTGTTTTGCTTAATTTATTTTAAAATGACAGCAGTTTTACTATTGTCTTTGCACCATTAATGTACATGTCAACCTAGTACAAAAGGCGAATTTTATCTTAGTACTGTTATGACATAGTTTGGACCTCATTGTGGTCTTCAGGACTATCTGGGCTCCACAGACCAACTTTGAGAACAACTGAGTTAGGGAATAAGCAGGTGAGAAGTAAATAATATCAGTGTATCTCAAGTCTCCCTAATATGCTGACTTATGCAGATTGAAGACTACATCAACCTCATTACAAGAGAGAGATATTTGAGTTCATGTATCATTTATCTCAATAATCCCCAGTTCCTGACCTTATTGGTAGGTATTGTTGTGATACAGACATCTTCCATTTGGAAGGATGCTGCTGGAATGGGTGTGAGATTTGTGAATCTTAACCAATGATTCAAGATATCTGGGTTTCCTGTTATAGTTGACAGTAGAAACCACGAAGGTTTTGGCTTTCATCAAATCATCCAAACAGTGTTAATAAAATGCAAATTCAGATTATTACCAAAGCTTTATCGTTTTCTTGTTACTCTGTTTCTCTTATCAGATGCAGGGACCTGTTGCATATTTTTCCTTAGGTTCCCAAAATGTTACATTTGCAGCAGGCGGGTTTTTTTTTTTTTTTTTTTTTGGCATTATTTGCTTAAACCATCTGCTTTCTAGAGACAGGAAATAATTCTTGTTGAGTCAACTATTTTATCTTGCTTAGTGAGATAAAATTCAGTAACACCCAAAGTGAAAACATTTTTGTGGTCAGCAGTTACTGACTGGAACAAAGTTATTCCTTTTATATACTTATCATAGTAGTTTAAGTTCATGAACTGCTGACATTTGTTTTTTTCTTATCCCAAGTTGAAATTCACACAAACCTGTAAGAACTCTGCTTGGTATAGCAACTAAAGTTAGGATTTAATTTCTAGAGGCTAGGAAATGCCACTTATTTAAAGCATGATATGTTTTACTAATGTATTCCAGTCTTTGTAGACTCCTAATGATAATGAGGTACTAATCTTTGTACTGGTTCGAATTGTTATTTAACTTTTATATTTAAATCTGTTTAATTTTCTCACATCTGCTATATTGTTCTGACTGTAATTTATTTTCTCTGTAAAATGTTATAAATTATTTACTGAAGCAGGTGTTGTATAAGTAAGTAAATGATTTAATAAACAGATATAACAATGTCTTCTCCTATGATGGTCTGTTTAAATTCTCATTTTATCCCATTTTGTTATTTTTGCCAATGACAATTTTAAATGGCATAAGGAGTCCAGTGGTATGACTCCTATACTTATGTAAAAGTAATTCCTGTATAGCCTATGATTCTCATAGATATGTGATTCCTGAAACATAAACAGGCATTGGCTTTTTGGGGATAATTGATAAAATGGACAGTGAAAACATGCGATAGTAATAGAAAGAATCCTAGGAATATTAACCCATGGGGCATGAAATTCTAGTCACCAGTCACATGATGATTTTTATTTGTGAGAATTTTAATTTAAAAAATTAAGCAATGTACACTGAAGATCACTGCAAAAAAGTCTGCATTTCATACTAAAGAAGAATGCATAATGCTTTTAAGAACAGTGTATTTATTTAGAGATTCACATGTTTGCTTACAAAACAAATCTTGTGTAAGACTAAATAAATCTCTTTTTATTATTTAAAGGATTTTATTTCAAAGGTAAATTATCTCTGTCAAGTAGTGACACTCATGAAAAACACTTTATGGAATAATATATAATTCTGGACTTTAGGTATGTTAATGTCCTTACTGTGACTAATATGTTCTTACTTCAAGGTGACCAGTGATCATGTGTCTTGGTTTTGGTTGTACAGTTTGGTTAGATGTAGACACAGGTCTATGGTTATTCTAGGCATAAGCTGCAGCTGGCATAAGCAAGGTCATCATGTGGGCCATGCTTACACACTGACTACCAAGTGCTCTCCCTTTGGGAGGGTCACACTGACTTAGTTATGCCAAGTGTTACACTGGCTTGGTTATGCCAGTGCTCCCAACACTAAATATATTATACAGCATACAGTCATATCTTCAACAGGTAGTTTCTGCCTTTCTTCCACATTTGCTCAGAGGCCACAATATGTTATGGCTCATAAATTATGTCTTCTGAAAGAGATATTAAAAGGATGCCAATCTTATGAAGAATGTACTTTTTTATGTTTTGGCATATCTCTAGTGCAGCAAGATAAATTTTAATCTTTTAATTTGAAAGAATTTTGGAACTTAAAAAAAAAGATGTTAAAAGTAAATCTTAACCATTTATCTGAGCTCTTATTTGTTGATGTGGCCCTGTATTGCCATATACTTCCCTTTAGTACTGCTTTTGCTGTACCCCATAAGTTCTGGAAGGTTGTGTGCTCATTGACATTTGTCTTAAGGCAATTTTAGATTTCTTCTTTGATTTCCTCATATCCCTATAGTCATTCAATAGAATATTTTCAACATCCATTTATTAGAGGTTTTCCCAGCTTTCTTTTTATGGTTGATTTCTAGTTTGATAATTCTATGTTCAGAGAAGGTGCATCATTTAATTTTAATCTTCATGAGTTTGTTAATACTGTTAACCCAATATGTGGTCAGTCCTTGAGAATGTCCCATGTGTACTTAAGAATAATATATTTCAGCTTTTTTTGGATGCACTTTAACCTATATTTATAGATAATATCCTATATTTATAGATATTATCCTATAAATATCTAAATATCTATTAAGTCCATGTGTTATAATTTATTTAGGGCTATTATGTCCTTATTAACTTTCAGTCTGATTGATCTATTCATTGGTAAAAGTGGTGTTGAAGGTCTCCTTACCCTACTGACTGTTTTTCCCATTGTCTGTTTTCCTGTTTGGTAGCAGTTGCCTTACATATTTTGTAGTTCCTTCATTTGGTTTATATTTATTGATATATGTTTTCCTTATGTATTGTTCCCTTAATCATTGCATAAAGTCCATCCTGTCTCTGTTTCCTTTTTTAACTAGTAATCTATTTTATCAGATATAAGTATGACTGACTCTGCCTTCCTTTGGGTTCTGTTTGCTTGTAGGATCATTTCCAATCCTTTACTTTGAGGTTTTATTTTTGGAGGTCAGTTGCATTTCCTGGAGACAGCAAATGTTGGATTCTTTTTTTAACCAACCAGACAATATGTGTCTTGCAATCAGTAAGTTCATTCTGTTTATATTTAGAGTAATTACTGATATATAGAGGATTGCTATTGACAGAAATAATAGTATTAAGAGCCTTTAAGGATAGACATTTTGTCTGTAATTTTGTGGTTCTGTTTTCTCATTCGGTTCTTTTTGGATGTTTTTATTTTCTTTTTAGATACAAGAGCTCCTTTCAACATTTCTTGGAGGGATGATATAATGGTTGCAAATTCCTTCAACTTCTCTTTGTCTAAGGAGGTCGTTATTTCTCCCTCATATCTGAAGGAGAGCCCTGAAGGATAAAGTAATCTTGGCTGGCAGTTTTACTGTTAAATATTTTGATCACATTGTTCCCTTCTCTCCTTGCCCATAGTGTTTCTTTAGAGAAGTTAGATATAACCCTGATTAACGTTTCTTTATAGGTTATCTTCCTCCCCCTTACCAGGTTCAGTGTTCTTTGTCTTGAATTCTTGGAAGTTTCACTACTTTGTGTCTTGGTACAGGTTTCATTCTGTTTTTGTAACCTGTTATTCTTTTAGGTTTATGAACTCGTATGTTTAATTCCTTCTTCAAGTTTGATAATTTTTTTCTCTATTGTTACTCTAAATAAGTTTCCAGTTCCCTTCATTCTTTCTTCCCTTTCTGGGATAGCTATTATTTTTATGTTATCTTTTCTCTGCCTTGTTCTATTCTTGTGTTCTCCATTATTGTGTTCTAAAGTTCATTAATTTTCTCCCTTTCTTCTCTTTTCTACTATTAAAGCTGTCAACTGTATTTTTTAAATTAGCTATAGGGCTTCTTAACTCCATTATTTTTGATTGAAAGTGCCTCATGTTTCCATAATCTTTCTTTATTATAATGTTTATTAATATCTCCTGTTGTTTTTCTAAGTTCCATCAGTATTATCAGGACTAGTGTCCTGAATTCCCTTTCTGTCATGCTCCACATCTCCACTTCTTTGGGGTTCTTTTCAGGGTTTTTTGATTATTGTTCTGGCATTTGTGATATGTGCTTCTAACTCTTAATTTTTTATTTTGTGTGTGTTTAAATGAGGATAAATTTTCAACTCTTATTTTTGCAGTTTTTTGAGGAGTCAGGACACTGATACCAGTGAGAGGTAGTAGGTTTAAAAGAGGACTGGAGCAAAAGGAATCAAAGGATCACATCCAGTAGACTCAGGAATTTGAAGTTCCTGTCATCAAGCATTTATTTGCCATGAGTGTTTTATGTATCTCAGTCTGGGTTATAGGGTTACAGGTATTTCAGATATCTCAGACTAAATTCAGTATTGGTATCATCTGTAAGAAAGTCCATTGGCTCTAACCTGAGGAACTCACAACTCGTCTGTGTAATTGTTTCAGATTCAAGCCAGTAGTCCTCATTCTGTGCCCACACCTCTATAGTTCTCCCCAGATGCATCCTGGGTGACTTTTTGTGCATCCTCTTGTGATCCTTATGATGTTGTTTACCCAACTCAATAGCTGTAGAGAGGTATGAAGCATGACCACTCTTCCCTTTTCTGAGTTGTACTGCCACATTATTACTTTAAACAAAGTTCATTACCCTTTTCATTGTGTTTTTTTTTTTTTTTTGGCTTGTTTTTGCATCAATTTGTGTGTTTGTGTCTGGAGGAGGTGAGCCCAACATTTCAGCCATCTTGCAGCACTCTCCTTACTGATATTTCCTATTATAACATTAGGATACGCTTTATCTTTTAAACTTATTATAAGAAGTGCCAGTGGTTTTAATATTGATAGTAATTCAACTTTGAAGCACACATTTTTCTATTATACTTTCTGCAAAAATTTATTGCAAATTAATGAATATATTGGGATTGTAAGGTAGCAGTTACATATACTTTTGGAATCAAGATTTCATTTACTTTAGTAGTCAAAGCAAATAGAAAAAAGCATTAAATGACATACTATACAACTGTAAGCCTCATTTAGTAAACTCTGTTTTAGCTCTTTTTAATCTAAAAATCTTCAATTTTCTCCACTGAAATGATACATACTTGTTATAAATATCTTAAAATGTATACTGATAGCTCAAAATGTATACTAATAGATATATTTTTATTTACTGAGATTCTTTTAAGGTATTTTTTTGAAAAAATTGATTTGTCAACATTTAAACCACTACTCTGAGTTAGTGATTGAACTAGACCTGAAACAGAGATAGCTAGCATTATCAGAAAATTATGAAAACTGTGAAGGTAAACCTAACTTTACTTATTTAGAGCTTGATGAAATGATATTAATTTATAGAGTGTATTTGTAATGTATCATTATAAATTTCCAAGAAAAGTAAATATGGGGGCTCCCTGGTGGTGCAAGGGGTTAAGTCTCAGCACTGTGAAGCTATTGGTAGCCACTGCAGCACAAGTTTGATCTCCAGCCAGGGAGCTGACCCACATGGCACAGCAGACCTCTCCTGTCTTGCCTGCTGCTCCCCTCAGCAGTGTATTTCAGTCAATCTGCCTGTTCTGCTCCCCACTCTGTCTCTGTGAATGCTCTTACCACCCCCCACACACCTCTGGCCTACACCCCAGCTCTTGTATGCATAAATAAATAAATCACTTTTATTTTTAAAAAAATAAAAGTAAATAAGGAAAGTGCTCAAAAGAAGTAAAAAAGGGAACAGACTATCAAAAACTAAGTTTACAATTTAATGTCATCTCAATTAAAAGTGAGGAGAAACTGCATAGCAGTTGGAACTGCATAAAAAATTGAAATTTTCTATCATTAAACACTCATTTTTGGGTACACAGAGCTTTATGATATATTTGCATTCATGTTCTAAAGTGCATATGGTAATGGAAATTGTAGTCTGTGTTGAAAACCCTAGTATTTGTGCCATTCATTACTTCGCTTCCAGTTTAGAGGTGGACTCTATTTTCTACCTTTTGGAATGTGGCCTTGGGTCTTGCTTTGACCAATGGAATGTGACAGGAATTTTGCTGTGCAACTTCTGAGCTAATTGAGAGAAACTTACAGTCTCTTGTAATGTAGAAATCAGAAGAGGGAAAGTCTAGCTTGGTCTAGTCTCATTGAGGATAAAAGATACCTGGAGAGAGGCCCCAGATATTCTACCTATTAAAATAGTTAAACCCAGCTCAGTCAGCTTTTCTCTCACTTGGATAGAGCTGCATTAAGAATTACAAATGAAAACAGCATGGGAATTGACCAAAGACTTATTTGAAGATATTATGATTTGGAATTGCTTCTTCTGCAGCAGTGTACACACAGGGAAAAATCAGTACTTTTGATTGTTCACTTCACCAGTCTTCAAATTCACATGTGTAATAAATGATTTGATGAATAATCCAATAATGTATATGGGTTTCTAGCGTAATTGAAGCTAACAGAAATATTAACACTTATTTACATCTTATGTGTATAAAGGCAGATTACAACATTATATAGCTCAGGAATCAACTAAATTTTCCAGAACAAAGAATGCAATTTGGGGGCATAAGTGAATCTATTTAAAGCAATTCTCATTTGAGAAGAATTAATAACTGGGTGATGATTTTGGTCGAGTTATTTCACGTTTCTGTTTCCTTATTTGGTAAAATATTTTGAGACAGATTGTTGTCAAGTTTGTGAGCATGTGTATTTGTTGTTGTTCTTCTTTTGTATGTTTCTGTGCTATAGTCCAGTGAAGTTCCTTCAAATTTGTTGCCAGGATTTCATTTTCTTAAATTAGCACATGTGTAAGTGAATGTAAATGATAAATAGACTACTGAAAATATTTTCCCAGATGTTTTACTGGAAACTATTTCAAGATCATTTAAACAACTATTATCAGAGACTATACATTTTAACGCTAAATTAAAATAATAATTTATTCATATTCATATTAATAAGAATAGACTCCTAATATTAAATAAGTGAAATTAATGTATCTCTGTGATTCTGGAAGTCACAAACGAAAGCCAGGAATGATGAGGTAATAGATGAGGCTACCTCAATAAACACATGCGATAAATCCATTTGCATTTATCAAGTGGTATCAAATCTGTGTGGTGAGAAGTCTCTGCCACAGACCTCTGGGTGTGGCACTTTATTCATTAATTGTTTGAATGGTAATTTATCATCTTTTAACATGCGTCAAGTCAAGTAAAGAAGAAAAAAGTACTTGCCAGGTACTCAATAATTAGACATAAGGAGATTTGCTCACAAAGAGATGACACTAGAAACCTACAATCTTGTCAATTTTGAAAAATTATTAAATGTCAACAGTAAGCTTTGGTTTTATTCCTTATGATTGTTATAATATCTCATCTGTACTTCCCTCTGTATGGCAAAAATCACCCTTTCATTTACAGTTATTTGCCTTATACATGCAATACATTTAAAATTATTCGTTTTGTTTTGAATTTTCACTCAGAAGCTGAGGAAATTTACAATAGTGAATAGTAGAATTGGGTGAAGCTGAGATACAATTATTATTGGTCTCCTTAACTACTTATGAAAAGTTTATAAACTATTGACAATTTAAATTAGAGACTGTTCTTTTTTTTATTATATTCATTAGGGTATTTTAAAGCACTAAATATTTCAAAATTATTTGTCAATTAACAGCAAAGAAAGACAGTAATTTTTTTGAAAGATAGATGTGAATTTTTTTTGTCAAAAACAATTTAGATTGATAGTAGAAATAGTTAGAAACATTATTTAGTCTCATAAAATCTCAGTTTTGTTCGATCATTTCTGTATTTTTTATTGATTTTTGTTTCATTTTCACTGCGTAAATGTTTTGCAGACATATTTACATATACCTAAATATGATTAGATTAAATGACATTAACTTTATGCAGCCATTAGGGTTTCTCACGAAAATTTATTTCTACAATTAAAAGGGGAGAGAAATAGCTTTATTATATTCATTTAGTTTCTATAAAGTACATCTAATATTCATGCTTGCTATGTGATTGGGGCAGTGTTTATTTTACATTAATTTAGTTCATATTGCCAACTCAAAATTTCTTTATTAGAAACCCACTAATTTTGTAAATGAAGACTTCTGTATATTTTTGTTGCTTTAGAAAATTTGGTTATACAATATTTTGCTATGTCAGATATTTTATATACTTTCCTAACACTAACTTAGCAAAAAATTTTAATCAGTTTAATCAATAATTTTCATTCATGTTATTAATGAGATTGTAGGCAATCAATGATGTAGACTGTAATGTAGACTACAAATATATTTAATTTATTGCTTTATTAATCATTAAAACTTGATGGAGTAGGATAAATATGAGATGAAAAAAATTTTTTCAAGGTACTGTAAACCTCCAATATAATGCATCAGTTATCTGAAGGCTGAGATAGGGCAGGGAGAATCCAGAGATTTCTCCAGATGGAGAAGGTAGAGCAAAGACTTATTCCACTTATGGAAATAGCTCACATGCAGGCTTTATAGTGGAAAGGAATTCCCCGAGGTTTGAACACTGGTAGCTAGCTTTTTGTAATCAATTCATTGAAAGTATGTTTACTTCTATGAGATACCACTATTTAAGGTTATTAAGAAATATAGTGTCATTCATAGTTGGAAGATCATTTAACCTACCTGACTCTCTATGGACTATTCAGCCATGAAAAATTATTCTTTTTGGACCTAAGTTTCCTTATCTGTAATATAAAGGCTTTGACTTAGTGATCTTTTTTTCAGTTTTAAATATGATTCCTTATTGACATTTCTTTCACCTTAAGTTCAGATTGTTAAATCGTATTTAATAAAGCAATTAAATTAAAATCCCTTATTGTTAAATGGAGTTAACCTAAGATAAAGATTTAATAGTAACAGAAAAACAGTTATTATTTTTTGAGCATCCCAACTATGCTGCTAAAATTTTTGTTCCTTCTTTTTTATACCTAACTTTATTTGGTCATTGAAATAAAATTTCATTTTAGAAAGAAAAAATATAAAACACCAAAGCTGTCCCCTTAATCTTTGTATCATAGAGCCACCAGCTAGAGAGAGATGATAGGAGCTATTGTAACTGGTAATTATGAATAGAGTGCAGGACAGAAAATATATTTCTCATCTGGAAAATTACACTATTTTTTGACTTGTATTTATAAATCATTGACCTTGATAATGAACTCTTTGTATAAGATAGTTCAAAGTAAAAGGAAAAAAAAAAAAGACCTGCCATCCTTAAGTATTTGCTCAGAGGCAGTGAAAAATCAACTTCTTAAGGTACAGAAAACTGAGGGACTTTATCTTAGTGTGCATTGTTAGCACTCTGCCGATATTTATTGAATCAATAAATGTAAAAAACTACTCTTCACTGATAAAATATAGAGGGCTAGTTTCAGGGTCATGGTCAAATAAAAGCCTTGAAAAAAGAAATCCATACCTTTTTGGGTTTTAGTAGGTGGGCTTCTGAATGATAATACAGTAAAACAACAAGTTGATAACAGAGAAATGTTAAACAATATTAATTTAAATGGAGAAGATGCTGAGGAGAATTGTGATTGTCATATATTCATTGTAAATGCCAAATGCATGATTCTTTCAACAATTTTGAAAAAATGCAAAAAATGTGTACTTGAGATCATTGAAAAGATAAATTTATTATTTTTTTCCATTTCCAAAAATCTCTTAAACTTGGGCTTGCTTATGGTATTTGTCTGCCATCATCAGTATTCTATTTCACAATAAAAATTTTTGTAAGGTAGAAATACAGAAATGTGGAAAAGATAAAATGCAAAATGGAGTAGAATTTATTAAATGATTTGGGTCATTTAATATAGTTGAAAGAAAGAAACACCCACATCAAGATTTTGAAGATGAATAGGTACTACCCATATCATGAATAATATAAATGATATTTTAGGACTTAAATTTGCATGGGATGATGAGGAAAGTAGTGTATGCAACATTCTAGTAGTATTTTTATATTTCTGGAATGTGATGTCCAAAGATCAGCAAATATTTTTTTTCCTTTTTTTATTATTTATGTTTTTACATTACTGTGTATCCCTGTAGGTTACCCACAACCGATTCACCTGTGAACCATCACCATAGTCCCTTGTGTTCTTTTCTCCCCTATTTTGAGCCCTTATCCTTCCCCTCCCTTGCTGAAAGTCTCTCTTATTTGGTTCCCCTGTATTCCTGCTATAAGTGAAACCATTTGATATTTTTCTCTTTCTTTCTGGCTTATTTCGCTGAGCATGATCCCTTCTAGCTCTATCCATGTCTTTGCAAATTGCATGTGTTTATCTTTTTTGATCGCTGAGTAGCATTCCATTGTGTACATGTACCACATCTTCTTGATCCAGTTATCTATTTTTGGGCATCTGGGTTGTTTCCATATCTTAGCTATTGTAAACAGTGCTGCAGTAAACATACGGGTGCATGTATCCTTTTGGATTAATGATTTTTTTGTCTTTTGTGTAAATTCCCAGAAGTGATATTACTGGGTCATATGGAAGCTCCATTTTTAGCAGTTTGAGGAACTGCCATGAGCTTTCCATAGTGGTTGGACCAGTTTACATTCCCACCAGCAGTGTAGATTTCCTTTTTCTCCACACCCTTACCAACATTTGTTCTTGCCTATTTTTTTTTTTAATGTGTGCCATTCTCATTGTGGTTTTGATTTTCATTTCCCTGAATGTAAGTGATATTGAACATTTTTTCATGTACCTGTTGGCTATTTGCATTTCCTATTTGGAGAAGTGTCTTTTTAGCTTTTCGCCCATTTTTTGAATGGATTGTTGATTTTGTTTTTGTTGAGTTGTGTGAGCTCTTTGTAGATTTTTGTAAGATCAGGAAATATTAACAGATGAGGAAAGGAGACAATTTAAGAATCCCATTCAGTAATCAATGGAAAGGTTGAAGGCAAAGGTTGAAGAATATCCGATCTAAATTTGTGTCAGAAAATTGAAGACTTAAAATAGATTCAAGGGGTATCTAAGAAACAGAATCTTTTCAATGTGATGGTAACTGTGAAATGTGAGCTATCTTAAGCATTTTGTTTGAACTGCTTTATTGATCCTTAAATAAATATGGTGGGAGGAATTATTAGGACAATAATATCCATATGAGTTTACATACTATTTATTTTGTGTTTATATATACACACACATATATACACAAATATATAAAAATGTAAGTGCATATATACACATATACATACTCACCATTTAAACATCTAGATTATCAGAGCTTTCACTTTTCATCCAGTTTGATTAGTAGATAAGCAGTTAATATCATATATTTTAAAAATAATAACAAAAAAGAAAATATGTTGAAACAGTATGTTTTTTTTAAATATGAAAGTTAAATGGCATGAGTGGTTTTGTGATATGCAAAATTTTCTAAATTCTCCCCACAATCTTGAGAACATACTTTAAAATGCCCACAAACATGTTTCATTTTAGTTCATTAATATGAAAAGATAAAGTAGCAATTCTTTTTTGGCAGAGTATGGAGATATTTTAGCCCCTTTTCTCATAAAAACAAAACCACAGCAACTTTTTTTTTTCAAGTGTTTTTGAAGTGTGCATCTTTTTTAATATCTCCATCTGTATCCCTTTTCACAATATAGCTAATTAAATTTTTGTTTTTTTATACACTGTAAATGCAGCTGTAATGTGCTGGTTACTAAAAATGTTTGAACTAATGTAATTCTTGTTAGAACTTGTTTGATTGCAGACTAGTTCACTACAATCAGGCAACAGCAATTCCTTCTTGGGGAAAAAAGGAAATATCTTAATTTATAAAAATTTTTTCAAAATATTTCATTGTTCAATAATGATCTTTGCTGGGCACAGTCCTACTTGCTATTATTTTCTTAAAATAGAAAAAAAGGAAATTGTAGTTTAGTAATTTAAGGAATATTTAGTAGATATTCACTTTGTTAGTTTCCTTCTAAAATGTAATCAAATCAAGTAATATCTATGAAACTGGGATTTTATACTCAAACACTGTGTTTATAAATACATGTGCCTCTATAATTATTGGCCATAATCAATAGGTTTTATTCATTATTTTTCTGCTTAACAAAGAAACACAAAATTTAGTATATTTAAACATTTTTTTAGCTTAATCACTATGCAACCGTATGCTTGTGTCTCATTTGTTACTGACCCATTGGTCAAAGTCAGCTACATAATGAAGTACGAGGTCAGTGTCAGATGGAAATTTCCAAGAAGAAAGGAATATGGAAAAATATGGAGATATGAACAGATTAGTTGCAGTTATTGAACCAGTTTACCAAAACATTATACTCTAAGGGTGTGCCTATTTGTCTATATCTACCTCTCTATCTATCTGTAATCTATATCATCTATCTATAAGTCACTAGGCTAAATAGCTAAATTCAGCTTCTACATTTAATGGTACCACCACTGACCAATGATTGGCCATTTCATTGATGCTAATGGCATGATTTGAAGGAAATTATGTGTCCAGAATATTATTACATAATTGACCTCTTTAGCATTTTGTATTTTAAGAACTTTCTTTTTCCTAATTGCTAAGTTAATTACTTTTCTTTCATCTGGAAATGTGTATAATTTTGCTAACTAAAGTTACAAACAGATTCTGAGTGTCCTCAGTGATTTCTGCTTTCTGGTATATATATGGCTTTCTTACATGCAATACTTTTAACATGAAATATAGGAGAAAAGATGTCATTCCCATGATTACATTACATTTTATAAAACTATCTTGGAGCAGGCTTCCTTCCACTCTGTTGCTTTTTTGAGTAAGTAAATTGTCACATAGTAAAGTGTCCATGATACGGGACATGTCACAGATAACTCTGGGTGTCCTTTAGGATCTGAGGAATGACCTCTAGCTGAGCGCCAGCAAAAATCTCCATTCAAATCTTCACATGAAAATGAAGTCCTGGTAGACATCACAAATATAGCCCTGTCAGAGGATCTAGCCAAGCTGGACAAAGGAAATGTGAGAATAAGAATGGTTTTAAATTACTAAGTTTTTGGTAATTTGTTATAAAACAATAGAAAACTAATACAAAGGTGAATACTCACTTTTGTTAACATCCTCATTGAAAAATGCTAAAATTTTATACTGTCTGTTTATGTATATACTTTACATGAAGTCTGTCAAAAATAAAAAAGCAATGACTTTGTATTTTGTGGAAAAAAAAGCAGTGACTTTCTTTGTATTTTGTGAATAAATGGAAATGTGTAAGTTTCTTGCATTATACATTTTCCAGACTGTCAATATATTTTCATGTGGTATACTTCAGAACATGGCAGAAGTCCTGTTTAATTTGTTTTCAGAACAGATTTAATTGAAACAGTTTGAAAAATGTTATTTTCTCGCTGTTTAACACTTAAATCTGACACAACATATGTGTTTATATGCTTATAATAATTTTTCTTCCAAAATAGTAGGAAATAATCATTTTATTTTCATTTTATAAATACTATAGTATACAATGACTTATCTCTCCAAGTTATGTATTTAACCTGAAATCATTTTTAATTATTGTGAAAATCTTCATATCTTATATCAAGGACATGTTTTATTCAGTCATCAAATGATGAATTTCTTGAAACAAAGAACTAATGGCAGTTTTTGCTATTTGTGGGCTTTCGTAAAAGGAAAAAAGTGAATAATAAGGGGCTCATATACTGGGGTTCTGTATAGAAGAATATTTCACCTTTATTTTAGCTTATTAATATTTGATCAAAAGTAACAAGTCTAATTTTTCTTTCTTGAACACAATTATCTCAATAGAATGTTGATCTTGCATATTTTATTTTTTAAATATAGCTATGTTAATTTTTATGTTATGTGAAATATCAGTTGGTGAAAGAGTATTTTGATATGATCTTGATAATAAAGCATTCTATCTACTAACACTCATTCTGTGGTGCCCAGTGGAATTTCACAGAAAATGTTTGGAAGGAAAAGGCAACATATTATATTATTATATTAACATTCCAAGTACATTTGAGCTATTTTCTCTTTAAAGTTTCTCTCTTGCACTTTAATTTTTTCAAACTTTATTTCAAAAATTAACTTGTCATTTGAATTGGAAGTTTCAAAATCAAGTCCTATACCAACATATAGTATGGTAGCAGAGGTAAACAGAGCTTAACAAAGGTGCATCTGTTTTGAAAAAGAGATTTCTGTTGTCTTCCAGAGTTACTCTCATACAAGAAAGTGAATTAAGAAAAAGGCAAGTGCCATTGCTGAAAGCCTTAGAACTAGTGAATAAAATGGAAGTATTAATTTATTTTTCAGCTGCTGTTTATTTTACTTTTTAAGTTGTAAAACAATGTTTTTTTCTTTTCTAGCTGTATAATGTGATGATTTAATATATATACATAGTAAAATGATTGCTACACTCAATAAATTATTACCTCACATAGTTATTACTGTGTGGGTGTGATGAAACATTAAAGATAAAGTTTTCCTGCAAAATTTCGAATATACTTTACAGTCTTATTAACTATAATCACTATGCTATACATTAACTACCTAGACTTAATTCATTTTATAACTGAGTTTTGTACATTTTGACCAATATCTTCCCATTCACCCCACACCTGGGCCAACTATTCTGTGTCCTAGTACTAGTACTGAGTTCAATTTGTTTAGTTTCTGCAGATAACCAATGTGATGCAATATTTGTGTTTCTGTGCCTGGATTATTTCATATATTATTATGTCCCCTAAGATAAACCAAGTTGTCACAAATGGAAGAATTTTCTTCTTATTTACGGCTGCATAATATTTCACCATACATATTTTATATATTTATTTATACTTTTATATTGATGGCTGGATAATACTTTATTATGTATTACATAGATTTATATTACATAAGTTTATAATATGTACTTATATATAATATATGACAAGATATTATTCAGCTATAAATAAAAAGGAATTTTTTCTATTTGTTACCACATGGTTAATTTATGTATCTATATATACATCTGTAACATCTATATTTTATCAGTTTATTAGTCAATAGTCACTTAGGTTGTTTTCATAGTTTGTGAATAATTCTGCAATGAATGTAAGGACACAGATATTCTTTGAAATATTGATTTGATTCCTTCAGAATATCTGTCCAGAAGTTGAATTGCTCTATCATATGGTAGTTCTATTATTAATTTTTTTAAAAGATTTATTTTTTATTTATAAATACAAGCAGGGGTACAGGCCAGAGGCGTGGGGCGGCGAGAGGGTTCACCAGAGACAGAGTGGGGAGCAGAACAGGCAGATCAGAAATACACTGCTGAGGGGAGCAGCGGGCGAGGTAGGAGAGGTCTGCAGCACCATGTGGGATTCTCCCTGGCTGGGAGTCGAACTCACGTCGCCGCTGCCGACAGCTCCACAGCGCAGTGCTTAGCTGCTGCGCCACCGGGGAGGCCCCCATTATTAATTTTTTGAGAAAATTCTATATTGTTTTTCATAGTGACTATATAAGTTTATATTCCCACCAGTAGTGTACAATGTTTCCATTTTTTCATATTCTCTCCAATACTAGTTATCTGTCTCTTTGATGCTAGCTATCCTAAAAGCTGAGTTGATAACTTCTTGTGGTTTTGATTTACATTTCCCTGATGGTTAGTGATCATGAGCAACTTTTCTTGTATGTGTTGATCATCTATACATCTACTCTGGAAAATTGTTTAGGTTCTTTTCCCATCCTTAATTGGGTTTTTCTGTTTTGTCTGTTTTGCTATTGAGCTATATGAATTCCTTATATAGTTTGGATATTAACCAATCATAAGAGCTATAATTTGCTAATATTTACTCTCATTTTTCTTTCATTTTACTGATTGTTTTCTTTGCTATACAGATGCTTTTTAGTTTGATATAGTTTCAGTTGTTTATTTTTGTTGGTGTTACCTTTGCTTTGGTGTCATATCCAACAATCATTAGTAAGACAAATAATAGATTTCCCCTTATGTTAGTTCTTTGGAATCTTACAATTTAAAGTTTTAGAACGTGTTGTATGTAGATTTAAAACTGCCTACACTTTCTAAATTTATTATTAAGTAAAGATTTAGTTAAGTCCTAATCCATTCCCAATTAATATATTTGCATGTGGTGTAAGATAAGTGTCCGATTTTCATTATCCATGAAATTATCTGGTATCCCCAGCACCAGTTTTTGAAGAAACTATTCTTTCTCCAGTGTATATTCTTAGTATCCTTTAAAAAAAATTTGACCATATATTAATAGATTTATTTCTAGGCTCTCCATTCTGTGCCACTGGTCCATATGTTTGTGTTTATGCAATTGCATACTGTTTTGATTATTATTGCTTTGTGATATAGTTTAAAAGCAGGACTTCAGCTTTGTTCTTTCTCAAAATCGCTTTGGATATTTAGAGTCTTATGCTTTCATTCAATCTTATGATTTTTATTTTTATTTCTGTGAAAAATGTCATGGAAAATTTGATGGGGATTACATTAAATTTGTAGTATGTTTCAAATTACATGGGGAAATTTAAAATATCCTTCAGTCCACAACCATGGGATATATTGCTATATTTCTTCCTCAGTTTCATCATTGTCTAATAGATTTCATTGTGTTTGTCTTTAATCTCCTTGGTTAATCTTATAACTACTTCTTTTTCATGCTAATGTTAAAGAGATTGCTTTTGTGATTTCATTTTGAGATAGCTTGTTGTTACTATACAGAAATGCTCCTAATTTCTGTATGTTAATTTGTGTCCTGTAACTTTATTATTTCTGATTGTTTTGTGCTATCTTTAGGGTTTTCTCTATGTAAGATATTGTCATCTACAAAGTGAAACAATTTACTTCTTCCATTCTTATTCTTTTAAAACTTATTTATTTATGCATACAAGAACTGGGATGTAGGCCAGAGGTGTGGAAGGGGGGTGAGAGGATTCACCAGAGACAGAGTGGGGAGCAGAACAGGCATATCTACTGAAGTACACTGCTGAGAGGAGCAGCGGGATATACAGGAGATATCTGCTGCGCCATGTGGGGTGCTCCCTGGCCAGGGATCCGAGGGTAATGCAGTGTCTGGGGATAGCTTCATAGTGCTGAAACTTAACCCCTTGTACCACCAGGGAGGCCCAGCACTTTTATTTTATATTATAACTTAGATTTAAATATTTCGTAAGCCTTTATCCAACATATCCAATAGTGTATGGAATACAGAAAGGTTCAAATTAAAAGGTAGGTAACTTAAAGGAGTAAAATTTAGTTAGTTACATGCTGGATACCCAGCACATTTTCTGATCTGTGTCAATTTTAAAATTACTTTTCTGCTATATAGGGCTGGAAGAATGGGAGTATATATATTTTCCTTTGTCTCCCCTTTCATTTATTTTAACCTAACTTCTGAATATTAGCTCTGACTTCTACACCTTTTATTAAATAACACATCCTACAGCTATTATTTCATTTGATTAGGGGTTTTATTCTCTGTCCCATTGTGAAATTCTTTCTATACTTTGCACCTAGATCTCAGAGAAAGGGTAATGTCTTTGCTTGAAACCAGACCTCTCTGTTCACTGACCAATTTACTTCTTCAACTTTGTCATTTGTTTGATCTCTCAGACAAAGGTAAAAGTTACCAATCCTTGAATTCAAAGAACTGAAAATCTAGAAGTTCTTTTTTAAGCAAAACATTGGAATATAATTGATTCATTATATCTTATCAGGCTTAGACTGCCAATTAGTTCCTTCTAAGCAAATAAAGTATGCAAGTAGTTTCTGTAGGGGTGGTACTAACTTGCAATATGCAGAAAAATGAATGTAGTTGATATGTACATGAATCACATTGTTAAAATTTCAAATGGCTTAATTTACTTTAGACGTTGTTGTCAGTTATGAACTGAAGCAGAATTTTATGCATTTTTTGACATGAAATGAGCTAGCCAATTTAAATAATTCCTTCAAGATTTCATAGTTGTTTTAGATACAATTCATGTTATCTAATAATGACACAAGTTTGTTTTGAAAAGGTAGAACCGGCTCTATTTTTGAAACCATAATCTGTTTGGTAGGTTTTGTAATTCATGATAATTTACAGACCATGAATTAATATATGTGTGTGTGCATGCACAGATATACAAAGGGTTAAAAATATTCAAAGCAGACAGTGCATGCATCAGGTAATTATGACTAATATGTTGTTTGGAATTAAAGTCAAATCCTTTTAATTGGCACATCTCAGTGGGAATGGAAATACAAACTTGCAATTAGGTGATTGGCCTGATTATCAAATCCTCATTGGCATAGATTTTGCAGAGGAGGGATTTTTTTTCTCTTGGCATGAGTTTCTCAAACAACTCTAGCATGATATGGGAGATATATTGACCAGCCATATGCAGGCTTGATACTGCCTAAAATGAACAAATGTACAGAGTGAATAATCTAAACCAGCCAATGTTGTTTCACAACTAAATTTGAGAATCAGCAACTCTAGAGGGAAAAAAAATGCCGGGTCATTTTAAGAAACAATCAAATTTATTTGTTATTTGTAATCAATTAGATGCATTAAACTAACACCTCTGCCAATTTGGTGGATTTACTGTAGTTTGTTTATTATTATTAGGCTCTAGGCGATTTCAACTCTCACCTATATTCAGAGGTACAGTCACATTACTTTGGGGCATGCAGATGAAGGTGTATAAACAAAAATTAGAATTGTTTTAAAATCAATAAAAAAGTCTAAGGAAGGGGCGACTAATCTAAAGTTAAAGAGTAACTCTCAGTCATTTTTATGAATGCTTTATATAGTTGTTTAACAAAGTTACTAATTTCTATGTTCCTGAGAGTAGAAATCAGGACTACAACAGATAAAGAAGTAGTCTTATTCATATTGTGATATAATATTCAAAAAGAATTCATTGATGATCACGTAGGCACTCTTAATTAGGAATCTGTAGTAAAAGAGAAGGGGTGTTGGTGTAATTTCATATACTTAAGAACTGCGTTTTAAATAACAATAATACACTTTTAAGAGAGTAAACATGTCAAACACATTAGAAAACTAATTATTTAGGAATTAATTTTTACATTTCCTATATTCTGTTTTCATGTTGTAATTCGTTACTGTATATGCATGTATATATAGATAGCTAAGTTTTAATATCATGTGTGTATGTTATATTGATTTAAACAATGTCACCTATAAATAAGAAAAGCCTTATTGGGCCTCCCCGGTGGCGCAGCGGTTGAGCGCTGCGCTGTGGAGCTGTCGGCAGCGGCGACGCGAGTTTGACGCCCGGCCAGGGAGAATCCCACATGGCACGGCAGACCTCTCCTGCCTCGCCCGCTGCTCCCCTCAGCAGTGTATTTCTGATCTGCCTGTTCTGCTACCCGCTCCGTCTCTGGTGAATCCTCTCGCCGCCCCATGCCTCTGGCCTGTACCCAAGCTTGTATGTATAAAAAAAAAAGAAAAGAAAAGCCTTATTATCCTTATCAAATTAAAATATATAAAAACATTATTACATATGAGTATGTTATTTTCCTTGTCAAATTTACTGTAGTGTAATGTCATCATTTTCAAGGAACTGCAAAGGACTCAACTTTAAAAACTATTAGGAAACAAAGGAAATATAGTCTTATTATATTTATATAGTGTAGAAAGGTGTTCAGGATGAGATAGATACTACTTCACACCCCAGTCATTCACATTAGTACCCTAGGCAAACACTATTTATATGTGAAGATTGCTATTATTTTATAATGGGAATATGGCATAATAAAGGTGTGTGCAGTATTCATTGAAAACAATGTTAAAAGGAATGCTAGGAAAACATACAGGTGGACTTGGACTGTTGTTTAGGTTAAAAGGTCACCACAGGAAAATATAATCATTTTCTATTAATGCTCAAAGTACTGTGCACTTCACTGAACTGTATGGAAGGACACAGTGTCTTATTAGAAGATCAGTTTACATTATAGGCTGACAAGAATGGCTTGTAAAATGTGATTCATGCTCTGAAACAGCACACTAAAGGTAGTTTCTCCTCTGTCTTGTCTGTAATAATGAAAATAGCGAAGAAACTACATCTAAGACTTTATAGGTTCATAAACATACATGGAACCCAGTCACCCTCTGCCATATAGTAATTCCCCATTCATATTTACTTTGACTATCCGTTTATCTATAACCATGCTTGTATAGAAGAGAGAATAGCAACATCCTTTATTGTTTCCAGGAAGAACAACTCATTTCCAGAATAACAAGCTATCAAATTCCAAATGATAATAGGAGAAATTACTAAATACATATGCTGTGAATTTAAACTATAATTTATCAATTGCTCTATTCAATGTCAGAATATTTTACACAGTTAATGTAGTTACTGAAGGTCAAAAAATTAAAATATATTAAAATATTTAGGAAACTGTCAAAATATCCTAAAATAATGGAAACAACATATAATCATTATCAGTCAGCATGTTAATAAGGAAGTATATCAAGCACTGCATTTATCATTATCATTCATGTAATTATCACTGTTTGGTTAATATGGAAATCTGAAGGAGGAAATTTACAGTATCCATATATACTATAAAACATTTCTTTATAGCTAGAAATAGAATTATGAATTAAGTCAATATTATAGTTATTGGTTACTTAATGTAGAATTATTTATATATTAATATATATTAATAAGTGAATAGAAATGGAGGAAATTTTTTTTAATTTATTTATTTTTGCATACAAGCTGGGGGACAGGCCAGGGGCATGGGACGGCTAGAGGGTTCACCAGAGACAGAGTGAGAAGCAGAACAGGCAGATTGATGGAAATACACTGCTGAGGGGGGCAGGGACCAGGCAGAAGAGGTCTGCCGCTCCATGTGGGAATCTCCCCAGCCAGTGTCCAACTCGCTTAGCTGCTGCTGACAGCTCCACAGCGCAGCGTTTAACCCTCTGTGCCACCAGGGAGGCCCAGAAATGCAGGAAATTTTAAAATATACTGCTAAGTAAAATACACCTTAACTAAGATAATATTATTTGCTACATATGATGAATCTATATTTAATGATATTTTTCATCCAAAATGTATCATCTAATATTATTGTCATTAATATTAATAATATTAATATCATTTAATTTTTTTCCTTAAAAAAATCCCACTTATTCTTCAAAACCATGACATTTTGGGCCTCCATGGTGGTGCAGTGAGTTAAGTCCCAGCACCATGAAGCTGTCTAGAGGCACTGCAGCACATGTTCGATCCCCAGCGAGGGAACTTCCCACATGGTGCAGCAGACCTCTCCTGACTCACCCGCTGCTCCCCTCAGCAGTGTATTTCAGTCGATCTGCCTGTTCTGCTCCCCACTCTATCTCTGGTGAATCCTCTCACATACCCCCACACCTATGGCCTATACACCACCTTGCATGCATAAATAAATAAATCTTAAAAAAAAGAGTTGAATTGATCTCTGACATCAGAGACAGATGTTGAGGTAAAATGGGTTTGTTTTTCAGCTGTTTTCAAGAGACCATAGATTCTTTCATTCACCTGGCTACAAATGATCATAATTTAAGCCTAGTGGATTTACAATGGAAATATACTCTGGGGTGAATGGTCCGTGTAACTGGGAAAAGTTTGCATGTGTGCTGATTGCATCGGTAAGATCTGAGAAGTTGTCTCTTTGTGCTTTAGCAGAAACCTCAAAAATTGCCTAACCAACTAGAACAGAAGTACGTGGCTTCTTCCACTTGTTGGTTTGCCATTGTGTTAGAGACATGAACAGGATAACCCTAATGAGTGCTATGGGAACACCAAACTATGTAATACGAGAAATACAAATCATAAAAGCAACATGAAGGATAAGACTAAGCCAAGCACCTGGACAATGGAATTTGCTGAGTCAAATTGATGAAGGAAGTAAATAAGAATTTCTAGAATATGTGAACAATTTTGAAGAGAAGCACTTAGTGTTACCCCCCACCCCTCCAAAATTCTTTGGGGAATCAAAAAATATGATCTGTAAATTCAAAGTAATCAGCTATATAAACAAACCAAAAAAATTTTTATCACTGCTGAGAAAGTAATATCTCCAAATGAAATAAATAGAAATATGAATATCATAAGAACTTCAGAACAAAAATTCCTGCTTACTGGACTTTGTGAAGTTATTGAGCAGCTGATAGATGTATGTGTACTGAAATATTGATTCCCCACAAAGATTTGGTCAGCTGTGAAGGTGCCAGGTCCCAAACTGATACCATGCAGAACATGCTCCTTTTTCTACTATGTTATAAAAAAGAAATGAGGTGCCTTGGTTCAGAGCTCCAAAGAGCTCATCCATAGATAATTCAAGCTTAAAAGGACTATGAGAAAAAGGAGATACTATAACAAACCCCATCAAAATAAAGTGGACTCTCCATTTGAAAAAAACTCACCAAGAAGCAAACAATATAAAGTAAACAAAATAAACACAGAATGTATAACTTCATATATCCAATTTGAAAAAACATTTAAGAAAGCACTACAAACAAAATTTATAGCAGAACAATAAAGGGATTGTAGAAACTGGAAGAAAACTAAGAAATTAATATCAGGTCAATAATTGGATTAAAATTATAAATTGATACTACATTTAATATCAGAATCACAGTAATATTAAGATTATGCACATACATAACAATTATGTGGTTTGGAATTTGTATGCATGTATTGGGAAAACAGAATATAAGGAAAACATCTTGCTACTCTGGAAATTCTTGAGTTTAAGGGGTAATGTGTGGAGAAATGTGTAAAAATAAAAACATTATAAATATTAACACAGAAGAGGGGATTGAGGAAGTTAAACATTTTCGTGTTGAGTTCAAAGCAATTATTTATATATGGATCTGGTGAAGTAGGACTATTTAGGGTGGAAAATGTAACAATTTGTTTAGTATTATACAGTTCTCTACACCTGCCTATTTTCCTGCCAACACACTCTTGGCAAAGGTTTGGGGTGATAGAGTCAGTTTGCTGCAGTTACTGCTAAGTACTGATGAAGTGGGAGGATAGGTTATTGATTGAGAAAGAAGATCACTGTATTATTACTTCTTATAACTGGTTATAGCCTCTTGTTTGTGTCCAGGTTCCCTGCCTCTATCCCTGTCTTGAGACCTGCACAGTATCACAGATCACAGTATCATAGAGCTGCTGGTGAGTTGACTTCATGGAGCAAACTTTAACAATAAATTTTGGCAGAGGAAGTGTATATCATGCATTTCATCATTTGTCAAGGATCTGTGGCTAATTCCTTTTCTGTTTCTGTCTCATTCCTTCTTCTTTTATTGTCTGTATGCCTGTGTCTGTAAAACTGCATTCATAAATGGTTTGTCTTCAGTAGCATGCAGGTTAAATCAGAAGATAAACACTGGTGACCCTGAAAAGAATTGTGGAACTTCCATGTTATTGTGGAAGTTGAAGAGAATCAGGCACAATCCAAAAATTACAAAGACAGGAAGGAAAACAAAAGCAATAAATAAGCAGGTAGAATTACAACAAAATTAAAAGCTTTTGTACCTCAAAAGATACCATCAGAAAAACAAAAATGTAACCTATAGAATAGGAAAAAATATCCCCATACCACACAGCTGACAAGAGGTTAATCTTCAGAATTTACAAGTTCTTACACAATGCAACAACAAAGAAACAAATGGCCCAATTAAATATGGGCAAAGGACCTAACATAGACAGTTCTCTAAAGGAGACATTCAGGTGACCTACACACATGAAAAAATGTTCAGTGGTCACTTACTGTAAGGGAAATGCAAATTAAAACCGCACTGAGATACCACCTCATTGATGAGAATGGCCCATCTTAAATAAATAAATCAGAATGAACAAATATTGCAAGGTTGCAGTAAGCACAGAACTCTCATCCACTGTTGCTGGGAATTTAAATTGGTACAGCCCCTGTAGAAAACAGTATGGGGATTTCTTAAGAAAATAAGCATGGAAATTCCATATGATCCAGCAATTTATTCAAATATATGTATTTATCCAAATAATATCAAAACTCTAATATAAAAAAAAAATTACCTATGCCTATGTACATAACATCACTGGTCACAACTCACAAGTCATGGAACCAACCCAAATGCCCTCTAATCATTGAACGGATAGAGAAATTGTAGAACATATACACAATGGAGTATTACACAGCTATAAAGAAAAATGAAGCAGTGGCATTTGGGACAGATTGGGTAGACCTCAAGGTGATTATGTTGAGTGAAAGAAGTCAAAAGATGAAGAATAGATATTAGATGGTTTCATCTGTGGATTATAAGTACCAAAAAGAAAATATGTACAAATAGTACAAATTGAACTTGGCAAAATGAAGATAATGGTTATCAGAGGGAACAGAGTAGAGAGTTGAGGGTAGGAAGGCAAATGGGGTATGGGCATGCATGTTTGGTGGAAGGAAAAAAATAAAACATAAAAATACTTTAAAAATAATAAAATGCCTCGAATCCTAGGTGAGATCTGAGTCCAAACCCTCCAGCACCCAGGGGTGCCTCAGTTTCCTCCTCTATGATAGAAGAATGATAGTGACCCCTTCCCTAAGCTAAGGGTGTAGAGCTCTGGTCTTAGGATGGAACTGAGGAACAGGTGAGATATATTAATTGAAATCATTCTGCAGAATGTTATATAGTTAATAGTTACTATTATAGTTACTGTTAATATGGAATATAGAGGAGCCCCACAAGCGTGGGCACATAGTTGAACCAACGTCTCACAAATATTTCAGACATCAGAGGCATAACCTCAGATATTTGTCCCTAAGAAGCCTTTCTCCAGGAGGTTTCCTCTGACCCAGTCCTGTTCTGCACATGGGCATGTATGTGTATGTATAACTAAGAAGTGATGAAGAAATGTAAAATAGTAAAGACACAGCATTATAGATGAATATTAGGCAATATTGTCAGTTAATGATGTTTTTAAAGTTATTCATTCCCCTGTTAAATGATCCAGACTTTAAGAATTGTATTAATTATACAAACTTCACCTATGTAGTTTCTATTATAGTAGTTTCCTAGTATAGTATAGTAGTGTAGTATAGTATAGTAGTGTAGTATAGTGTAGTATTCCTAGTATAGTTTCCTATTAACAGAATGTAAACAAAAGGAGTGTTAGGAAGTTAGATCAAGGAGGCTGATGCCTTAAAGGCCAACATACCAGGACCCGAGGACCTAAGGAAATACTTGCCAGAGCCATTAAGCCCAGGGAGACCAAAGAAATGCCCAGAGGGGTGAATGCAGTCCCCTGCCCCAACCTACAGGAAGACCTATGAAGCCCTAGGTGAGCAAGAAGTGCCAAAGTGGAAAAGGCAGACACCCACCCCAACCTGCTTAGGGGCTGATGAAACTACTTTAAAAACTCTGGCCTAATCCAATAAACCAACACCCTTGAAGATCCTGCACAGTAAGCCCCAGAAATGCATAGAGTGAGCGGCCCACTATACCCCATTTGTGCCAGGAGTCCCCCATCATTCCTCCTAGTTGTTCTTCCCTGGTCTTTGCCCACCCAGTTTTCTTACCAGGTGTACTTTTATTGTGACTCTAATAAACTTTGCTTTGCCTAGATGTGGATTTGAATTCTTCATGGCAATAGTCAAGAATTGAAGAACATCAAAACCCATAAACAAGATGGATGAAAACATTCCAGGTAATTGAAAACTAACAAAAGCAGGAATCACAATTTAAAATTAGGCAAAACTTAATTCAAAATGAAAAGAATTAATTGAGACTGTTTAATTGAATATGGAGTCCATTATACTGACAGGTTCTAATATCTTAGCATTCTGTATAATCAAATCAAAAACTAAAACCTCTAATGCCTTAAGGTTGAGAAATCAAAATCTAATGACAGTCAAATAATGTAACCATGTAAAGTAATAGTCAATCAACTGTTTCCTTGCTTTGCTTTGACTCTTCTCTATAGCAATCTTGTCCCAGCTCTAGTTTTTTAACAGACCAAAAGAAAAAAGAAATGGGTGGGACCTGTCTTTTAACAAAAGACAAGACAGTAGTAAGAAGTAGACCAGAAAATATGCTACATAGGCTACAGTTTGTGATGTTATTATGTAGTTCTCCTACTTAGAATTTAGAGCCATACCATAAATACTTCCTGGGAAAACTCACAAAGATTAGACATGGCATGTGCTGCACAAATCAGCAATCCATGATAGTGCATTTTTGCAATATCTCTTGTCCTGCCCCAGGCTACATTAATTGGATATCAGACAACTAATCAATAATGTAAATTTGCCACAAATTAATACCATGCTATTACTTTTTTATCTAAAGTTCATATTTTAGTGGATGCTAAAATAGGAGTATTTAGTATATTTTTCTATTTTATTTTCCCTTACAAATAAATGAGAAACATAAAATGCTTTTAAGAGCTAAAATGGGTGTATTATGTGATATGTAATTGTATTTTAGCCATGCATTGATTGATGTAAAAAGTGATCTTGATATATGTATTTTATACCTGAAACATTCATAAAAATTTCTATTTTAAAAATATATAAAAAGTTAACAAGAAAAGGTGGAATTTAGTAGTCATGTTGGACTCAGACACATAATACAATTCTAACCTAATTATAGGTCACTTGGTTTCATGTCAAAGCAAAGGGTCTTTATATCATTCTAGAAATGTAGAGATGGTGAGGAATCCAGCTCCATGTTAGAAGTCTGTGTGATTTTTAGGTTTCATCACAGCCATGGCAAAAGCTCTACCTGGGCCTCAAGGCAAATCTATGGGAGGCCTACTGGCTAGTGTGCACAGCCTGGCATGGCAGTTTCTGGAGAGTTGCAGTCAAGAATTCAGGTTCCCATCGGTAGTCAGGCTCTTCCCATATTTACATTGTAGCTCCTGTACCTTCATCCCTGGTTCTGCTTATCTCAGGCCTTGAGAAGAGGCCCTCTCTGTGGGAAGAGGTATAGTCTTGAAGACACTTTACCCCACTCTGAGTTAGTGCCAGTACTATTCTACTTCTAGCTTTATGGACTGTCTATAGTCCACAATCCTACTAGAGGCTTTTTAGGGGTTCCCTCAATGGTGAGATGACCCCCAGTGTCTCTTCTGCTCCACCTGTTCTTCAAATGGTTCAACTGTCCAGGGTGAAAATGGGGAAGGGAGAGTTAGTGTTTACTCTGATTAGATTTTTGATATAACATCATAGCAAGTAATTAAAAACTTAACCTATTTCTTATTTTGGCTTGTTGCTTTAGTTGATTATTCTGTGATTGGCTTAGCACACTCTCAGCTCAGTGGGACTACTAACCATATGGGCTCACCCTTAAAGTTAAAAAACAAACAAAACAAAATAACATGATGTAGAAATATGTAGAATTCAATTAAGGTCTTGAAGTGCCTGTAGAAAGATAGTAGTGACTGGCAGGGACAGTTAAGTGAGAGGTTGATACATCATCTTCTCTCTATATTTAGGCCAAGGGCAACACATACATATTCTCCAAGAGTAATGGATTCTTTTCTGATTCCTTTTTACTTCAGTTATATTAAAATTAATTCTTCAGAGTGCAGGCTGTTCCCTCTTCACTGCCCACTTAAAACTTAATCAAAAGAAACACTACAAGAGGCTAAAAGGATAATGGGGGCACAGAGCTTATATCCTTAATACCCTTTCTATAAAATTTCTTAATTAGGCATTCACCTGAAGGCAAGTTAAATGATTTATAGTAAAAAAAAAAAAATGCACTGTATCTTGTAAATGCCTCAAAGTAATTTTAAAATGTTTTGTAATCCAATCTTAAAGTTATAAAATGTGGATAACTTTATGTGACCATCTGTATTCTAACATACTTAATAGTGCAACATATATACTTCATTATTTTTTTAAAATTTGCATTTTTATGGAATTATAATTTGTAGAAGTTTGCATTTACACTTTAGTCAATCAGAATCAAGTCGCAGAACAACAAGGACATAATAGAGCAAAGGGATAATAATTATTGTCTATAGGACATTTATTTTTCTATTTAGGGCTACATACTATTTTTTTAAACTGACTATTGGTGAAATGAGGCAAACCCAGAGGTGAGAAGATGGACCCCATTGTTGGGCCTTCACCCTCCTTCTTACTAATGTGGAATATGACCCCAAAGCAGACATTAAGTGAGAGATAAGAAGTATTTTATTCATACAGGGAGTGAAGAAAAGGGAGAAGATTCAAAGCTAGAGAGAGAGAAGAGAACAAAAATTATTGTCAGTACTGTGGCCAGATGCTGTCTGTGCTACCCCAGAAAACATCTCTTCTGCAGAGTTATGTCCCACATGTGGCAAGGGAGCACCTGGAGACATTCCTTCATGGAAGAAGGCCCTCTGAGGAGCCAGATGGCAGGTGGAAGTAAGCAACATGAAAGGTGTGGCCTTCTTCCAGAACTCTGGGACCTAAGAGACACTCATTGCCAAGAGGAAAAGGGAGCACTTGTCCCTTGTTCCCCATTTTAAAGTTCATATGATGGTTACACTCTGTCCCTAGTTCCTAGTAGCCCCTGCTCAGACATCAGGGGAGTGGATTCCAGAGCATCACCCACTGGTTCAGAGGCGGCCCTGCCTTCTTCCTCTCAACTGTCACCTCTGTGCTCCTGGTTACTTTGCTGAGCTGGAGACCTCCAGAGGAAGGAGATCTGATCATCCCACTACTGGAGTGTTTAAGGAGGGGCCACTGACCCTTCTCAGGCACCCCAGGGTCTTTTCTGTAACACTAGGTAGATACATTTATGTATATTCATCTATTCCTTTTCTAAGAGTAAAACAAAAGTATACAGAGCCCTGGTGTACTACAGATGAACTTTTTAAGAAACCCTGCCAGGGAGTTCAAATTGCTTTTTAAGTTCCTAGATTTTTGTGTGGGCAAACTTGTTTTCCATGGGTAAGCTTATTCTCTTCCACAATTAAAACTCTTATTTTACTCATTTTGCATATTCGTAAAACTCTCATTTTACATATGTAAAACTCTCATTTTACATATTCGTAACTTCAAGTATGTCTCTATAGCATATACCTCTTGCCTAAAATCTTTGCCTGTATTTCCATTTGTTTATTGCTTTATGCATTTGTATGTCTTGGTAACATTTCAAAGTTACCCACTAACCAAGTAAATGGATACAGGTATTAATCAAGTTTACTCTTCCTTTATTATGTACCTTTTATAGGATTCTTCTTTTTTAAAAAAAGATTTATTTATTTATGCATACAAGAGCTGGGGTATAGGCCAGATGTGTGGGGTGGGTGGGTGAGAGGATTCATCAGAGACAGAGTAGGGAGCAGAACAGGTAATCAACCTAAATATGCTGCTGAGGGGAGCAGTGGGCAAGACCTGCTGTCTGCTACTTCATGTGGGTTAGCTCCCTGGCCTGGGATGGAACTAGTGTCACAGTAGCTGCAATAGCTGCATAGTACTGAGACTTAACCCCTGGAGCCACCAGGGAGGCCATTTTGTAGGATTCTTCTAAGCAATTTCTCACATCTGTTTTTCCTACTAACTTCATTGTTGGCTCCTTGAGTTACACCCTTATCATCCCACTCCTGTATTCTTTCAATAATTTATTCAGTTTCTTTGCTACCTGTACTCTCCATCTAATAGATCCTCTTAATTGATGCCATTTATTTTTCTGAAACCCTAAGTCTTTATAGTAATCCCTGATTTTAATGTTCTGTCGCATCTCCGTTACTTGCCTGAAGGATGAAGTAAAATATCTTAGCGTGGCATTTGAAGCCTTTAAGGAGTACCAGACTTCTTGTCCTGTCTCTTCTGAGATAGTCCTCCTCACAAGTTTTGGCTAAAGTAAATTTAGTAAGTGGATTGTAAACAAGAAGCACTTTCTTGTTTTTAAGTTTTCTTTTCGTATTTCATTCCTACTTGTAATAATCAATATCAGCTATGATTTCCATGACAAGTATACTATATTCCAACTTATTAGAATGTTATTATGATCTATCAGTCATTCATTCAATTCCTTATCAAGTATTTCTTGGAAACAATTATTTACTAGGCACCATGCTGGACTTTGGAGCTACTGGTCTCTGCCTTCACAGGCAGGAACATCTAATTTTGACCTATTATTTCTAGTCTTATTTCCTGTAATGTCCTGCTGACATATTATCTGTACTATGAAACCAGCTGTAATACTATTTTTTTTTTTTTTTTGCCAGTTCAGCACAAGTCATTTTCTTCTCTCTGTCTCATAGGCATTGTTAGAGCAGATCTTAAAAACAGCAATATTCTTATCTGGAATGGAGTACAAATAAGCAATAGATATTTGGCTGTAAATGTTATTAGTAATAAAAACAATGTAGTGACTATGGTTACCAGGTTAATGCCACAGGTAAAACAAAATAGCTTGATGCAGAAATCACAATACAAGTAGACTATATTCCAATATTTTTTTGCTACTTGTATTTAAGTAGCAAAGATCTTTGGGAGTCCCGAATCCTGAAAATTTGTCTTTTTTATGTTTATTTAATTAGATATTGGGCCTAGTTATATTAGTTACATTTGCTTAGCCTTCCTCTGCCTTTTTCTTTTCTATCCGATCTAAGCACTAGGCCAATGAGTACAACCAAATAATATGCATACCTCGGTGATGTACGGATTTCATGGATACTGTGAAAGGTCCAAGATCAGACTGAGGTTTTATCCCTATTCTTGAGGATTTTGGAGGACAAGTGATATTGCTTATACATATTTGGGAGTAATCATAAGTAAACATCATAAATAACATAAATATATTTAGTATGTATCTATCACTTATGTATGTATGAGTGTTTTCTCCCATCCATCCCCACGTTTATATGCATTATGCTTTTGGTTATTACTTTACAATGACATAATGCACATTTTTCTGAATTTTAATTTTTTCACTGCACAATACATTGTGAAATACTTCCAGTCAACTGAGTTAGTTCGTGTGTGTGTGTGTGTGTGTTTGTGCGTGCGCGTGTGTGTATGTGCAGCATTTGATATTCCATAGCACAGATATAATGTAGCTTATTTTAAAATATCCTCTTTTAATAGGCATCAACATCTTAGGTATGTTTTTTGTTTGTTTCTGAAAGCAGTGTTACAAGAAACAACTTTTTACTCATAAGCTTAAGTATTGATGGCTTTATTTAGTAGATAGATTTACTATATTGAGGGATATGTACATATGCATATATATATATATGCTTAAATATACATATATGTATATGTGTACACACACATATCTTTCTACATTGCTTTCATAACTGTCTGTACATTTCCATTATCAAGCATACTTTCAGGTATTACCAGCTACCACATACGTAAGAGGAGTACTTGAAAAGTTTTTTATATTAGCATTATTTAAAATTTAATGATTATCTTCAATATTATAGAGTCTTAGTTACAATAATTAGCAAGAACACCATGACACCTTTCCAGCCTTTTGATTGTAATATCATTTAATATTTCGTACAATTTTGTTTTGTTTCATGTATTGTTTGTATCACTATGTCACTGGAGGAAAAGAAGCACCAAAGAATGTTAGAAGTTATATAGATTTACTCAAGCCCATGGTGTTTATCCAACAAAACTAAATGTTATACTAATTAATGGACCAAGAAATTAAGTAGGGAGACATACTTTCAGGGACCTTCTAATATAGCATAAATAAAATGTTAGCATAATAGTTTTCTAAATATACCTCCATGAACACACAATTAATTATGTTTTAATTTTCATCATATGGTGGTTAAATCAAGAGAAAATTTAGACCAACTTGCTATGTAAATTGCAAAGCACTCTTTAAATTTTATCAATTATATTATTATAATTAATACCAGCCAGTAAATACCCTACCTTTAGAAGATATTTGAGTATATAGAGTGGCATACCACTGAAGTATGATCCTTAGACAATTATCTTTTCTTTTAGAAATAAACCAATTCATTTCTACTGAGAAAACCAAGTCATGGTAAATAAGAGCAAACCTTGAGAAAAAGATATTTCACTGCTTTCAAAGTGATAAGGACATATCCTAATACTAAAGCACAACTAGAACCTACATCCTTAATATCATGTGCATGCAATGTAATAAAAATGTCTATTATTCTCCTCCTTTTTAAACATAAATGAGAGTACACTGTCTGCTTAGAAATTCTAGAATTTTTTTTTTTTTGTTCAAGCTGGGGTACAGGCCAGAGGCGGGAGGCAGCGAGAGGGTTCACCAGAGACAGAGCGGGGAGCAGAACAGGCAGATCAGAAATACACTGCTGAGGGGAGCAGCCGGCGAGGCAGGAGAGGTCTGCCGCACCATGTGGGATTCTCCCTGGCTGGGCATAGAACTCGCATTGCGCTCGCGCTGCTGACAGCTCCACAGCGCAGCGCTCAACCTCTGAGCCACCAGGGAGGCCCTGCTTAGAAATTCTAAATGAAGAGCATAATTCCCTTCTTTACCTTCTTTACACATTATTTTCCATCATATGTGTCATGATCTAATTTACCAGGTAAATGCTAATAAACATTTGGTCTATTTCCACTCCTTTACATAGGAGTCATAAACACCATTATAAACAGTGTTGTACACATTTTGTGCACATGCCACCATGTCCGTGGGCTAACTTTCTAAACTAGAATTGCTCAGTCAAAGGTACATGGCCTTGAATATTTATGTAAATTATCTAAGTAGCCGCCATCAGTATCCCACTTTAGAAATTTTGTCATTTTTGCAATGTGAAAAATGCTCTCTCAAGTTAAATTTAATTGACATTACACATATAATGACTCAAATTAGTCTCACATTTATATGTTGAGACATTTGTACTTCATTTTATGTAACTTTTCTGATATTCTCTATCTCTTTTAAACTGGCTTTTAATTCTATTTCTTGACATTTCCAAGAGCATTTTACTTACTATACAACCTTCCCCTTTTGACAATAAGTTCATTTTTCCCCATTCTTTTTTAGCACTTGTTTCTGATTTCTGTTTGTTGTGGTTTGTTGCCAGGCAGAATTTGTATTTATTTTAGTTTTGATGTAGTTATAGTTAGAAATTTAATTTATTTAATAAAGTCTTCTATGTATTTTTTCTTTTACTACTAGTTGATGCTGCTCTTATAATTTTCAGAGTTCAGTAGAAAGAAAGATGAACCATACAAAGTTATATGTATAAGTAAAATATAAAGTGGAAGGAAGTTAAGAGTATATGAGTATAACTATGTCAGTTATGAAATCTGACAAAATCAGTAATGCTATACCCACTGCATATATAAAATAATACTATTATGCACTTTACACCAAATATTCACTTAGTTAATAAAAATTCTTTCCAGTTGATTTTTTTCCTTATATAATTCTAGTAAAGGCAGGTTTACTCTAAAGTTTTCAGTGAACAGATACATTTTTTTAAAGATTTTATTTATTTATGTATACAAGATGGAGTACAGGACAGAGGCATGGGGTGGCGAGAGGTTCAGTAGAGGCAGAGGTGGGAGCAGAACAGGCAGATTGACTTCCATCAAATACACTGCTGAGGGGAGCAGCTGGCGAGGCAGGAGAGGTCTGCAGCGCCATGTGGGAAAATCCCTAGCCGGGAGTCGAACTCATGTTGCTGCTGCCAACAGCTCCACAGGGCAGCGCTTAACCGCTGCACCAGCAGGGAGGTCCCAGATACATTTTTAACTTTCAGTGAATGTATACTGATTTATTAATACAAGTTTTGATGCTCTGTTTACATTTTAGGATCTAGAATTTTCTGGTTGACATTTACCAAAATTAATGATATAAGTGGGCCAAAAAATACCTAGGTTTACTGAATCAGAGTTCATTCTAATGTAAGAATTTATGGTAGCATTAGACTAATTGCTCTGAAAAAGAAATATGTGCCAAACAGAGTTCTGAGAATATATCTCTGTAAGTTCCTAAATTTACTTAATAGAATAATAACCTTGCTTTCTGTATTTTTGGCATATCTTAGCATTGGCTTCTTCAATTACCAGCATAGTCTGGACATTTCTGAATTTGTATGTTCAGACATCTTAAAATACTAGCTCTGTTCCAACTGTGACATACTGCTTTAGGGTAAATCCTTGCATAAATAATAACCATTAAAGAGAAAAGTAGGAACAAATCTAAAAGTAGTTACCATTTACTGAGAAAATACAAAACCACAGATTTCTTATTTTATCTCTGTTGTCACAACAATCTTAAAAGCTCTTGAAATAATAAAACAGAACTAGAAATAGTAAATGTCTTGCCTAGTTTAATATTAGTGTATTATAGAGATGGGATTCAGGTCTATGCTATTCTGATCCTAAAGCCACTTTATATCCCTCTTCATAGAAATTTTCCTCAGAAAGTTTTCAGAGAAGGAAATAATGAGATCTTCAGCCCAGGATGAAGGGCTATTTAATGAGTTTAGTTAATAATAATCTCAGGGCACAAGGTAGCTGAGTCAGAGAAATATCTATGTAGTAGGAAAGTAGCTGGGAAGAAGAGTTACAAATTCTTCTTTGACTCACTGTTATTAGGTAATCCTAATTATTAATATAAACTAATCTAATCAGGAAACCCATATAAATTCATCCATAGGCATGAGCCTTGTAACTTATGTGGAGGCTCAAAGCTAGGATTAGCACATTCTGGGATATTATATGGCATAGAGGGCGAGTCAAATGAAGAATAAATATTTAAGCTTTGATGCTGATAGCAAAAACATGTCTCAAAATATTTTTCAGATTGCATTATCTATTAAGAAACTCTTAATGTTTCTTCCTTTATCCAGCAGTACTAATGAAGTTATCCAATTTGTCTCCTAACATAGATTATTCTCAACTTGTTTGGTTTATTTCCCCTTTTAATTGACTTGTTTCATGGTGCATTGAATCTAAAGGGTGATATAAGTTCCACTTAAAAATATGCAGAGTAGGGCCTCCCTGGTGGCGCAGCGGTTAAGCGCTGCGCTGTGGAGCTGTCGGTAGCAGCGATGCGAGTTCGATGCCCGGCCGGGGAGAATCCCACATGGTGCGGCGGACCTCTCCTGCCTCCCCCGCTGCTCCCCTCAGCAGTGTATTTCTGATCTGCCTGTTCTGCTCCCCGCCCTGTCTCTGGTGAACCCTCTCGCCGCCCCACACCTCTGGTCTGTACCCCAGCTTGTATGTATAAATAAATAAATCTTTAAAAAAAATATGCAGAGTACAAAGAAAATGTGGTAATTATGTAAAATAAAAATAACATAAAACTATATAAATAATATAAAATTAAAATGCAAAATATAAAGCTAAGTAAAACAGTTATTTTCACAGATCCTACACAATATGCTATTTTAGTCCAAGCTTCAAAATGAATTTTTTGTGATTATTAGAAAATCAATAAAATTTATGTTTTAATACTGGCAAGGTAATTATCATTATCATTCTTTTCTTTAAACTGAGTATATTTAGTAAATCTAATTTAAATAAAACCACTAGATAATAGCACGTTAACTTCGTTATACTGGCCTTGAGGAAGGAGAAGCAAAAGGAAACTATATATTGCCAAAGATGAAGGAGTAACTCCACTTGTTTTTATGAATGAAATAGAGACCCATAAAAGTTTTATTACTTCTTCAGTGTCAAATTTAAGATTAGAACCCATTCTGATGGTTATTCTATTCCTATTGTTATTTCAGCAATGCTTATATGTAAAAGTACTTTATAACTGGTTCCACAAAAATAATTCTAAACCAAGGTCCGAAGGGTTAGCGGGCATCTCAGAACTTTGTGCTGTTATAGTTTACTGTGACAGGAATCTATAATGCTTATTGCATTTTTTAAGAGAGGAAACTAAAACTGATCTTCGAACCATAGTAAAGTGATTTTATCCTAAAGGGAAGGATTAGCTATCAATGAGTTCCAAATTGTTTAGTAATCAGATGATCATTTTTGTATTCTAAAATGCTTATTTTGGCTGTTATATGAAGAAGTGATTCAGTGCACCAAGGCAAGAGGTGGGGAGTTCAGACAGGAGAAAATGAATGCTAATAGTGTTGATAAGAAGACAAAAGAACATATCATATTCAAGAATAATTAAGTGAATAGAATCAACATGACTCACTAGTTAGTTGAGGAGGGAACTGAAAGAAAATGAGTAAAGTATAACTCCCAAGTTTCTGGATTATAAAACAGGGTGGATAGTAGTTATTATTCACTGAGACTGGAAATGTACTGGTATATGTAGGTGTGAACTGAAGATGGAAAATTCCATTCTAGATATGATGAAGTGTAGAGAGTCTTTGCAGGCTCTTTACACAGACATTGGTCTTGAGATAAAATAAGGATGTTCAACCTTTCACACCTGGCCCTGAAAACATGGATGCTTTTAGAAAATCCCTGAGTATACTGAAGTTGTCAATAATATGGAATGTATATTTGTATGTGCATTTCCGGGAAACAGTTGGTTCGTTTTCATCAGTTTCTCAGTGAATTTTCTAGTCCATCAGTGCTTTCTGAAGTCTTGCAAAGGAATGAAATCACATAGTTGTAGGGAAAGTTGATACTGCCTATATTTTTTACTACTATTTTCCCATATTGAGAGCCATCTTATGAGACCACTGAATTGATGAGCCAATATGAAGTTTAATAAAAAGGAACATGTATGGTATACTTTTTATTTAATTCTGATCTAAATAGTAAATATGTGATCTCCAAGACACCAACGTTAGAATGTATGCCCTACTTTATTTCATAAGCTTTTTCACTTAGGACACTCTAGAATGGAGAAAATAACTCTTTTTTTTTTTTTAATGATACAAAGGATTTAAAAAAGAAAGATTCAAAATCATTATACTTAAACTTTCCCAAATGTAGCCTACCAATATGTGAATGTGTGACTTGTGTGGTGTGGGCATTGTAGCACGTCCCTGTTGGACAGTGTTCCTAAGTTATTTATGTGGGAATCACACGTTTCTTTTTTAGACTTCTCTCAGTTACTCTTTCATGGTAATATAGCTTCATTATCCTATTGCCTGTGACACTAAATAAACACAAATGAAATGAGACATGTTATAATCTGAGTATAAATTGTTGCTCCAGCTCATCACTGAAGTCAACACCAGCTTCTACCTCCCCTTCAAAATGGTGGAAAATATGTTTAACTTCCCATTTTAAAAACTAATCTGGAAAATGTGCTTTATGTGAAGTATTTGATGCTCTTAAAAATGAACATAGGCTAAAATATTTTAATATTTATATTCTAGATCTCAAAAATTTATTTTGTTCCCATTATATAAAATTACTTTCTGGAGAAGGTATATAGTTATTGAAAAAGAAGGATGAGGTTTTAAAAAAAAAGGAAAATTAAAACTTTTTTCAGTATATTAGAAAGGAAATAATAAAGTTTCATCTCTGACTTTCAGTGGGAATGGGCTAATAAAAAGAACCAGAAGAATGACTGAAAGGATAACATTTTCTCTCATTCAAATCCTTAATCTTGGCAACTTCTTAATACAATATGAATGCAAACACAGAAAAGTTGCTGGAAATGCACAAGATTATGATTGACTGTGAGACAGTTATCAGAATACATAAAGAATTTCCACTGGTTACAAGATATAGAGAGCCATAATAATTGAATAATGTTGTCATGTCTGACACTAGTATGACAGTAAACATGCTTTCCCTGAGAAAATAATACCTCCTTCCTTCCCAATCATCCTGTTAAAGATGCCATGTTAATCATGCAAGAAAATAAGGTGCTGATTAGTCTCAAAGTCTTGAATAGTGCCATCACTCCCTTTCTTTGTGTGTGCTTATAGTAGAAAGTAGGTATACATTTATTGAGATTATTCTGCATATTATACAGTGTGCTTATCTTAAGCAATAGTGAACACCACATGGTCTTTGATTTCATAGGATTTAAAACCTAACAGGGGAGACATACAACTAAAGAAATAATAGTATTTTGAGTGTTTTAAAATCACTAAATTAGTAAGGATTCTGGGAATATTATTTCAAGAACCATCACATCTACTTTCTAGGGTTTCTCACAGAAAAACCAATATCTGTGTCTGGACTTGATGTGTTACAACTGTACAACCATTTAATGGTTTTATGCCAAGGTGAGATAATCACATGTGCATTTTAGAAAGCTAAGTAGCATGACAACAATTCTTGCAACATTAGTACTTCCGTTTTCTGAAATGTTAACAGTTTAATTTTCAATTTACAACCTAACAAGTGACAGAAAAGAAGGGGAAAAGAGGTAGCAATTCTTTGCTTAAAGGTATATGAGCTAAATACTAGGAAAAAATTCTGATTCACTTAGCATGCTACCCAGAATTTCATTTAGGATTATATTTAATAACATGTCTAGGATATGGACCAAATGTCTGGGACACTGGAAAGAATCCTTTAGATTCAAAACATGTCGTCACCTAAATAAAATCCCTAAATAACCGTGTATCAAACCAAATCATGTGTTTTACTCTTGCCATTCATAAAAACAGAAACTAAATTAGAGATTTTAGCATAAAAGAACTTAATGTATGGCTTTAATTAAGATATCACAGAGAGAGCAATTGCAGGTAACAACTGCCATCCTTGGAGTTGGGTGATGAAAGGAAGATAACTGAAGTTGTTACAATTTAGTAGTTTGGTGAAAAGACACAATGAAGTCACAAATCAGACATCTGAAGAGTTCATCCTGACCAGTCGAAGCTAGTTCCTCTTAGGGTTATTACTGGGCTAATTCTTCAAATGTTGGGAAAAAAATAATTTAGATTCAATTGCTGAAGCTACTGGAACAAATTGTTGAAAGTCAAAAAGCTGGGCTGTGGTGAAGCTAACAGGAAGTACACAAGAAGTTCAAAGGAAGCAAACAGCTTCCATCCCTGGAGTCTTCCTGTAGTTCCTCTTCTAGGCAGAGACTAATTGGCCATCCAGGCCTGCAAAACTGAAATGCGGTTTGCTGTTCCAGCCTCCAAGTTACACACTTATTGCTCATTTATTGCTTAAATTGAAAAATTGCAATTATGTGTGATGTGATTTTAAAATTTGTGTGGCTGAGTATATCAGAATATCAGAACTATTTGCTCTGCTTTTGTTTCAAAACCTGTCTTAAAATGCATTATTTTCAAAGGAATGTATATATTAAATGTTGAATTAGATGTTCTGGTGCAAGTAAATATGTCCTATCTGAACATTTTAAAGCATTTCTTTCATTAATTTACTTACTCTACCTTCCATAAATGAAATAACATGGTTTAAATTTAGTAAGCGTATCCCTATAAGTGCTCTGATTTTTGAAAAATGAAATTTGCTTTGCTCTGTTTTTATTACAGATATGTATATACACACATACAGATATGCCTTGAGGTATAAGGAACACATTAGTAAAGCTGACTGAATTTTCACCTTATTTGCAAGCATGGCCATGTTTCTTGCTTTGAATGTCCTTCAGGCCTCATCAGAGTACAAAATTCCAAATGACTTCAAAGGGTTTCTGTACTCAGATCAGTTCTATGGAGCATGGAGGAAGATGAGAAATGAACCGACAACAGAGGTGCAATGAAAGGTAAAAATCTAGCATCACCACAGCTCTTGGATTCAGTAGCCGATTAAATTACAACACCTGGATATATGGATCTCATGGGCTCATGAAGAAAAAGATGGCAAGCGTAAAATAAATGAGTTTATTCACTGGATTCTATTAATTTTTTCCTCATCAAGTAGCACAGATAGCATTTTTATCATTATGAAAATCTGTCAACTTTCTTGTTTAGAGAAGGAAATAACAAATACGAATAATCAAAAATATAGTACCTAACCCATAGTAGACATTCAATATGTGCTGTTTGGTTACAAACAGTTCCTAAAGTACAATATACTTTTAAAAATCCTTATAGTAGTAGCAGTATATATTTTAGGGATATGGAAAGAGTAAAAGTAGACCTAGAAACATAGAAGTACCATGTACCTATTTATACCAGCCTTTCTCCTTTTTTTTTCCCTGAAAGATTAGCCTTGAGAAAGGGAATTAAGAATAGGTAGAAAATGAAGACTGGAGTCAGATATTCTTTCCTCTGACATAAATTCTTGAAATAACTTCTTTTAAGTAAGCAAATATAAGAATTAGTGTAGATATTCCAAAAATCATATCACAAAGTAAAGTGGTTTGTAACTTTAGGTAGATTATACATATACTTGACCAAAATTATGAAGGATTGTATTTTTGAGAACTTAATTCTTCAAATAGTTTTTAGTAATATTGATCAACCTGGAAGTGTCTTTTTAGAACTAGGATTTTTATTCTCTGTAGATTCACAAAACTTAAACTTGTGGATTTTTGAAACACTTATTTTCTTAAATATTTTCCCTTCCACAAATAACAGTTTGAGGGGTTCTTATAGCACATACTGATGTTTCCTTATAGTCAATTGATAATGACTTGGGATTAAATATCATCAGAGACTTCTGGAAAGCTACTGTAAGTACAAACATGTTTCTCTACCTTTTTTTAACTTAGTGACAAATAGCATGTGATGAACAGTGAATGTGAGCACTACAGAGCAGTCACACCTCATTTGTTTATACCTCTTTATATTCTTAGATTTACCAAATTTTCTATTGAGTCATCTTTTCTTCTGGAATGTCCTTTAGAGTACTGACGAAAATTGAGTGAGATATATATTAGGCTAAACAAAATGCATTATAATTACTAATTATTCAGTCATACCTAAAATGATTACAAAACAAATTCTAATGGACATGTAATGTCTTAAAACCAACCATGTTCCTTCAGTCTCTTTTCACCATTAAGACATTTTCTGTATAACGCTTTAGCAATTACTCTGTTCATTTTTGTATCCTGTACCCTAATTCTCTCACTCCATGTTCCCAGCATCTTAAATCTTCAGATTTAAGGAATTACTAGCAAATGAGATGAAATTTTATGGCAGCTTCATGAATCATTTTTAACCTCAGAAGAAACTAGACAATCAGAAAAGGATGAATAGGAAGAAATGGAGTCATTCCTCCTGTCTTGTAGAGCACCGATACCAATATATTAGTACAAATTAAATAAAACTCATTAAAACTGAGCTAATTTCTATAAATGCTTCTGACCCTGGAGTGTCAGAATATTTAATTGACAGTGAATGACCTTACTGGTAAATAAGAGCCCTAGTTTCAGAATTCCTTTATTTAGCCAGGTATTAATATTTTAGTTTTGGGACCCTGGGTATATCAGCATGGTTCTGAGGGAAAGACTGATGGTGGGGAGAGGGGATACTCAGAAGGTGCTTGACAGTGTCTATTTACTAACTGATAGGTACATATTTAATAAGTTATAAACCAATAAATAACTTTTTTTTTGCAATTGATAATATATTTCCTGCACACATTTTTTTTTTTTCATTATTTTTGGGATTTTGGTGTCTGCATACCATTTGAAATTTTCAGTGCTGTAATCCACTGGCAATTTGCAAGATGTCCCTTAGCTCACCTGGGTCCTTGTTGTAGCCACTTTTGCCACCATGTTCTCCAGCCTTTATTTCTGGACTCATCCTCCTGCCCAGTTTCTTTGCAGTTCTTCAGATCCGTGTTTCACCAATCAGCATTTGACTCTAAAATCCACATATTGAGATCTGATCTCTGTTATCTATGCTCCATTCTTTATGCTAATTAATTTGTTTTCACTGTAAATTCAGCCTCTGAAATGGAAGGAATACTGTTCATCCCACCTCTGTGATTGATCCAAGGATAATATGTCTGAATCAGAGAGGAGTTGTTTGAAGTTGAAAACACGAAGATCATTTCTCAGTCTAATTTCTGTGGATTAGTTATTGTTTTGCTGTAAAAATAAGAAAGGAATTTGTTCTAATTGAAGGATGCACAGAGGGAACAAATAGCAACAGTGTCTCAGCCAACAGCCTCAGAAACCACAGAAGCCAGGGTTATTCCCACTGGAGTTTGCTTTCAGACATCATTTGTAAGCAGTCTTGGCACTGTCATTGACAGCATTAGCTGTGCTCGCAATACTTTCAGAACCTATTAGCAAAAACAGTCCCTTCAGCAGACACTGGTAAGAATTTCTGTGATTCTCTTCAGAGAGCTTGGGAGCTTTAAAAGCTGGAAGTAACTAGAGAAAATGATAGCTGTCATATGACTTACACTTAAGAGGACTAGCTTTGGGATCGCAAGTAAAAGACCATATAGAAACTTGAAAATCCTGGATGTAAATTTATAGGCATTTTTAGAGTTCCTATAAAATTGCAAGAATGAAGTGAAAATAATACTATATTGTAACATTTATTGCGGGTCCAATTTATTTCTTATCTAGTATATCTTCTGAGATGCAAGCCACATAAAATTCTTATACTTACAGTCTGTAGTTCTTATTTTTCTTGCTGTGATGGTAAATGGATGCTCAGCAGGATTTCATTTTCTGGAAAGATGCAAACAAGTGTCTCAAGTTGCTAATTTTTTCATTGAAATGCCTCCCAGTAGGTGATCTTTGCTCCACTCTGTAGTAATTAATAAGTCATTTCTTTATAGTCATAATCAAAAAATGCTTTCATTACCAGAGATACTCCTTCTTAATTTTTCCAAGTCTGTTTGGTACTCTCATCCTTTCATTATTCAGGGAAAAAAAAAACTTTAGCGTCATCTTTGATTGCATCTCATTGTCATTCTGTAGCTCACACTATGAAACAGTAAGTTATAACATCACCAGCAGGTAACATGTAAATCTCCTCTTAACGGTCACAACCGTAACATTACTTATGGAACTGATTGTTTTCATTTCTGATCATAATAACAACTTTTAGTTCCCTTTCTTTACCTTTTTCCCCCTTCTTTAATTCCTAGCTTAATCTCCCCCAAACTAATTTTATCTTGACATATAATAAGAGACACATACTTAAAGTTTTACTCAAAAACCTATAATGTCTTTATTTTGCCTAACATATTCAGTTTAATTCCTGTCTGTTTATATGATTTTTAAATAATCTGGTCCTAACTTCTTTCAATTTAGTCTATTAGACACTCTTCCTATTTTAATAAATATGGTAACTATGTACCACAAATTAGGTAAGTCCTGCTTTCACAATGGGAATGTGAACTTCACAAGGACAAGGATAATGTCTAATACTTGTCTTTGTCTTTCACAGAAACTATCATAGTAATACATTAAAAATAGGTTCTAAGTAGTCATAGTTATATGTTTACTTTTGGAAAATAAATAGTGAATGTTTCTTAATTCTATTTAAAATCAGTTAAAATCATGTGAAGTCAAAAGAAGTAAATTTCAAGACCAAATTTCAAGAATTATGTTGTTATCCATATTTTAACATTTTTTTTTGTCCATTAACTCACCATGTTTTCTACAAGACAAAAAACGCTTAACCCTTTGCACTCCGCTGTCCCCTCTCAGAGGACATCGGAATTCTAGCATATCACTCAGATGTCCCCTCTCAGGGGACATTGCAGTTTATTAGTGATTATGGGGAATTGAGTTATTTCAATGCAACTTTTTGAGACATGCATGTTTCCCTGAAGTTTTATCTTGAAATGGCACAAGAAATTAAATCAAAATAACGTAAAATTACTAAGATATATACAAGAAATGTCAGCGGGTTTTGTGTCGGACGAGAACGTGCACTAATCAGCCTGCAATGCATATTGGGGAGTGTTACAAAACTTATCATACTGTACAAAATTATAAACAATAAAATATTGGTTTTGTTGCAAATATACATTCCTCGAGGTCACCCAATTCATATAAGTCCAATATCATTATAATACGTTACTTGGTTCCAAAATTATACTAAATAATATGAGGGTCTGTAAATGCACGTTTCCGCTGCAAAGTAGCGTCGAGTAGCTGGTAGCCAATGTCCAGAATGGTTTGGAGTGCAAAGGGTTAAATTATAAATTGATCACAGACTTCTTATTAGTGCTTTATCTCCTCTAATTTAACAGGAAAATTGCTTTCTATGGCTCACGATAGTTGTGGAAGTTCCAATGCACAGCTTTTAACCTCTTTGATAATTGCCTATTGTATTGTTGCTATGTATGTCAAGCGCCCTTACCAAGTTCAGTCTGTTTAGAATTTAATGGAACTCAAATGGTGTTAGTGTTGTTTTGATTATTTATAACAAACATTCTTTGATCTGCTTTTTTAAAATATATTTTTCTTAACAAATGGCAACTTATGCTTGGCAAAGAAACATCTTTTCATCTCTCAGTGTCACAATATTGTTGCTACTTTTCAGATTTACTCACACATTTCCAGCTCTCACTTTATAGTGTAGGCTCAAAAGTCCTTGTGACATTTTAAAGCTATTGCTTTTAACATGTTGAGATCGATTTTTCCCTGACAGTGCACTCAAGTAAATGTTCTACTGACACCTAATACTTAACATATCTAATACCAAGTTCATTTGTTTTTTTAAGCCAGAAAATTAAATTTCTCATTTCTCAAATACCCCACATTTCTCAGTGGTGCTTTCCCCTTTTTCGCCTTCAGATAAGTTGTTGGAGACCTGTCTTATCTCAAGATATTACAAATGAATGACTTGTGTTTGTGTGTGTGACATTAGAAAAGTCCAACTGTTTCTATGTTTCTATTAGCTAGTTGATGTGGCTAGTAAATGGGCAAAAAATCTGGTCTTTCAGTAGAAACATGGAAATCTGTGATCTCCAACTCTATTCAGTAATGCCTAGACATATAGTAGTTTAATCTCTGGTTCCCCATTCCCTCATTTGTATAGGTAGGTTGTTGAAGTATCGCTCAGAGGTCTTTTTAACATTGAAAGTGGTCATAATTCAGTGGGTGGTGAGGAATCTCTGAGGCACATTCTTCTGACCAAGCAATCATGGGTAAGCAGCATTGGACTATTCACTACAAATACTGCCCACAGATGTGGATTTAACTCAGGTAATCACCTGCCAACTTGCATGTAAATTTTGTATTGCTGAATTAAAAGAATAACAGCTTTTGGGCCTCCCTGGTGGCGCAGCGGTTGAGCGCTGCACTATGGAGCTGTCGGCAGCTCAGGATGAGTGTTCGATGCCCAGCTGGGGAGAATCCCACATGATGCGGCAGACCTCTCCTGCCTCCCCCGCTGCTCCCCTCAGCAGTGTATTTCCATCGCTCTGCCTGTTCTGCTCCCCACTATGTCTCTGGTGAACCCTCTCACCGCCCCATGCCTCAGGCCTGTACCCCAGCTTGTATAAATGAATAAATCTTAAAATAAAAAAGAATAACAGCTTTTAATCATGGTACTCTAAGATCTACTTATGATATTTATTATATAAGTATGAATGATTATAATTAGCATTTCTCCTCACAAGCATTTAAATTTTTCAATCTCCTCTTTACTAGTGTGGAATAAGAGATTCATTTTCCACCGAAAAAGAAATGAGTTAAGAAACGAAGAAGTAATCTATTTTCTGTTGGCAAAATCCCCTGGGTTATGTTGCCAGCTTCATTTTTACTCAGTGTTCAGTGTTAATTTGGTTCAATTTTGTTTTCTGTCAGGGCATTGTCATTTAAAATCCACAAAACAGGAAAATCAACTATATCACAGTAGTTCAATCAATTTAGCACTTGGAGAATTCTAGATTCCTAAAGATTTAATAATTTGCTTATTTTATTTGTGATATAATAAATGAGAAAAAAGAATAATTTTTATTTAAACATACTGAAGTTATTTCTATAAATCTCCACATAATGTTATAACTATCTACCAGGTCAGTTGACTCAGGAATTCATAATCATCATACTTTATTTTTTCATGTGGAATTTTGAAAAATGTGCAAAATTTACCATCAAATGTAAGCCTAGCAAGAAGAAATGATTCTATTTTTATAACTTTCCATGGAAATTAAGTTGTATGAACCCTTAATTATTTTGGCATGGATTCTATAATAGATTTTATGAAGTACATATAAAAGGAAATACTTTTCGTAAAATTATGTTCTGCATGTAACTATTTGGTGTATGAAAAGAAAAGTTATTATAGTGGTGTTTCCACTAATGATCTGTTTGGCTTACTGCCACATAAGAATATGAATCTATTTTTGACTTTTATTTAAGTTGTATAAATTTCCTTCACAGTTACATGTGTTTAAAAGATGTTTTTGGAATAAAGATATAGTATTACTTAAGTACATGTTGAAAGAATCAACTTTAAGATAATAGGACAAGATGGCATCATGAACACCAACTTCCCAGCTCTCATTATCTTTACTGTCCCTTGACAACTTTATCTTTCCCATGCCAAATACTTCTCTTAAACTTAGGCTTAGAGACTGGTAACCAGACGTCAGATTTATCTGGAATCTTAGTGGAGAGAATTGGTACAATTATTTTCCACAGGGGAATTAACAACACTTTGGGACAAGTTGACAGATTTAGGTTGAGGACATAAAGGAACCAAATGGGACCAAATTGACTAGCAGATATTTGTGAATCCCATCCCCACCAGATGAGTATGGAGATACTTGCTCTTGGAGTGTTTCATGGAGGACCACCTGGGCCCTTTGTATTAGAGGAGCTGTGGTACGACTTAGATAGCTCTGCAAGATTCTATCTTCCTTTATAGTTCAACTGTTTTACTTCTAAAATGCAGCTAGAGATAGAACAACTTTTCTTGTTCAAATAGGGATGGCATACTTTAGTCTTTATGAAGGTTAGCCAAGTTGAGGTCTCCATGCTCTTGAACATTAGAGTGACGCAAAACTGAACACTTGATGGTTTCCTCTTCTTAGAACAGCAATGCGTTGTTTTGAACCTCCCTATAATTTTTAGGCATCCTTAATAAGCAGGCAAGAAAATAATTTGCTAAGTTCCCAATGGATTACAACAGATAGAAAGAACCAAAAAAAAAAAAAAAAAAGAAAAGAAAAAGAAAAAAGAAGAAGACAGTTTAATCATATAAAGTGTTCTTAGGAGGAAGATATTTTCAGCAAAAGCAAAAGTTTTAATTTAACTTAAACACAATTTTAATTCTAGCAAGATTTTAAATGTGTGACTTGATGATTTTGATCACACTTGGGCTTCCCCTTGGACTCCGGAGGGGAACGCGAGGCGGCCATCATGCATGGATGGGGCCTGCCCTTCCACGTGCACTCCAACAGTCCCGCTCCCATCCCGCTGCTTTGCGGCCGCTGTCCACTCCTGGCTGAGACTATGCGGCCGGCACTTCCTCTTTCCATTGCCCCTTCCCTTCTACACAGCCGCTGTTGCTGTTTCTTCACCAATTCTGTGCTTCCCTGTTATTTCTCTCCTACTTTAATGTGAATTCAGTTATATGAAGGATGGACCGTTAGCTCTTTTGTTCTTTTCTGTATTTTTGTGTATATTTATTTTTATAATGTCTTCTGTTTCACTGGTCTTTTGTTTGTTACTCTGCTTTTAAAACTATTCATTAAATCTTTAATTTCAGTTATGGTATTTCTCAGGTTTATAATTTCCAAAGGTTTTCTATTTTTATAGATTCCAATTTTCTGGTACCAATCTATATTTTTCTATCTTGTCTTGAACATGTTAATCACAGTAATTTAAAATTGCTTTTGTGAAACTCTACTATACCTATCATTTCTAGCTCTTTTTCTTTCATCTGTTATTTTCTCTCGGCTTTCTGACATCTCTACACCATCTACTACTACTGCCAGTCCTGGAAATCATTTATTTAATGTCAGTATTGTTTTTGAAAATCATGCAGACTCTACAGGATCCTATTTTCCTTTATAGTTTAATTATTTTAATATTAGAATGCAGCTGGAAATAGGAACAGCTTTTCCTCAAATGAGAACGGGAGATTTCAGATTTTATTAAGATTTATCAATTTCTTAAGAGATCTTGCTTAGGACAATCCTAGTTTATGCTTCTTTCCCTATTATAAGTATCACAAAAGTCTCTTTACAATTAAAAACATTTGGTTGAGACCAGAGACCAGCAAAAAAAAAAAAAAAAGTTATAAACAGCCAAATAATTAATCTTTTAGGCTTTTCGGGTCATATGATCTCTGTCATGAGGTCTCAGTTCTGCCTTTGAGGCACAAAAGCATCCATAGAGAGAAAACACAGGCAAATGATTTTTTTTTCTTTATTGCAATAAAATAGTATTTATAGAAACAGATGTGGGGACTAATTTAAACTGTGAGCATAGGTTACTGATATCTCATTTAGGCTGTAAATATGTGTTCCCTCCATTTCTTAACCTTCGTACCGTGATTAATGCTTCAATGGGGAAAAGCAGTGCAGAATGTTAGACTCATTTTCTGCACTTCTCTTTTCTTGAAGGCCTCTTTCCTCCAGTATTTGAGCTCCTTGTAGCCTTGAATTGCGGTTATTTGTTTCCCTGATCCCAAGAGACTACCATAATTGGAGTTTGCTTAGGCCTGTTTACTAAATTTCTTATTAATCAGTGAATAGCAGGAAATAAAATTGTAGAAAATATCTGGCTCATGTTAACATTTTGTCACCTCTCTGGAACCTCTGTCCGTAAAATTCTGGCTTTCTTAATTGTACTCTATTATCTTTGAAGACCTGCTTTTAGTATTTCTCATAGTTTTTATTCTTATTCTTGAAGGACAAGTTTGTTTAATACAAGCTAATTTATCATACTGGGATGTGTAAGACCCCACAGGGAAAATAAAAGAAGAAATTTCGGTTTTAAATAAATCAGCAAAATATAAAATTGGAAACCATGATAACAATGAAATGGCATGAAACCAAATGTAAGATAATGAACTAAGATATATCAAGTATCACATACATACAAAAAATTACTCTGTACAAATAATGTAAAAGAAAATCTGAATACAATGAAATTGTCATTTAACTCTGAATTATATTATAAATTAAATGTAATTTACAATGGAATCATAGTAGTTAATGTAAGAATTAAACAGATAAATGAAAAATAAGGAATTTTATAAAAAATTGTAAGAGAATAAACAAACATCCTATTGTTTGGGAAGAATTTGAAAAACCTAGAAATTATGGAAAATTAGTGATGGGTTTGCTTGACTATGAAAAAGAAAATGCTGCATCACAAAATATACTACATATAAAGCTAATATACCTTATTGGTTATGCTTAATATTTGCAGTTAGTGTCTGTAATATAGTGTGACCACTAATACTGAAAATAGGCAAACATGCATAATAAGGGATTTATTTATATTAAATTACAATATGTGGTACAATTAGCCAACAAGTTTTTCTCTTATCAAGCACTCCTAGTCTTAACATTAAAAAAAAGGGTTATAATATATTTCTAGTAGCAATATAAATTTTATGGTATTTGGAAATCTCGATAACAAAATCTGTTAAAATAAGAATGAATATTCAATACTTTTTTCTGTGAATGTACTCTGTGGAAATATAAGTATTACTTATATAACTAAAATAAAATAAATATGTTTATTTTTACTGAGGTAACATTGGTTCACAATACTCTCTATATGATTCATTGGTATAGTCTAATATCTCTTCAAATATATGTTACCACACCACACTCACCATCAAGAAACCCACAGTTACCCACCATTGTCCATTGGGCCCCCTCCCCACTTCATTCTCCACCTTCACTCTCCTGCTCTGGTAGCCACAATTCTACAGTTGGATTTCTAGGGTTTGTTTTTGTCTGACACTTTATTTTGTTTTTCTATATTCTGCAAATGAGTGAAACCATCTGGTATTTGTCTTTCTCCTTCTGGCTTACTACTTCACTTATTGTAACTATGACAAAAATGAAATAACGTGAATACAGATCTATGAGAAAATTATTGATTAAAATATGGCATAGCTGAGCTATAGCAGATATAAAGATATTAAAAAGAATATTTACCCAGAAATTTTCCATCTTGATCTATTAAGTGAAAACAGCTAAAGAAGAGACATAGAGATAATACTTCTTTTCCCCTGCAAAATGAAGAAATTCAAAAAATACACTTCTATGTAGAGGTACATGATTTCTATAAGCTTGAAAATGCAAGAGATGAATATGTATTATATAAATATAATTTAACATGATATAATATATACACATATATATTTTACTTTATTTGATTAGAGATAAGATTATTACCTAGAAAGGGAAAATACTTAATTTACTCAGTGCTTAAGAATAGAAAATCGGCGCTGTTCACAATAGCAAAGGTATGGAAGCAACCCAGATGTCCAAAAATAGATGATTGGATCAAGAAGATGTGGTACATATACACAATGGAATACTATTCAGCATTCAAAGAAGAGAAACACATGGAATTTGCAGCGACATGGATGGAATTAGAGGGGATCATACTCAGTGAAATAAGCCAGAAAGAAAGAGAAAAACATCAAATGGTTTCACTTATAACAGGACTATAGGGAAATCAAATAGGAGAGAGACAGGGGAAGGCGAGGAAAAGGGCACAAAATGGAATAGAAAAGAACACAAGGGACCATGGAGATGGATCACGGGTGAATTGGTGGTGGGCTATCCGAGGGGAATACAAAATGTAAAAGACATAAATAACAATAAAATATATATATTAAAAAGAATAGAAAATCAACAATAAGGTCTATATATCTAAAATATTTTGGAAATTAATGATAACATTAAAATAGCTTGAAAGAATATGGGCATGAGCTCTCAATACACTCTTGGAGGCATAAATCCATGTGCAACACATAGAAGAGGGTATTAAGTGATGCCAGAATTAGTCCTTTCACCACATTATAAGCAGTTTTTAGAGCTTTGCTTCTCAAAATGTGATTTATGGACTAGAAGAATCAGCATCACCTGGGAACTTGTTAGAGAGACAGATCTCCAGCATAGCCCAGAATTATTGAATCAGAATCTCTTTTTACTAAGCTTCCTCAGTGATTGGTATGTGCACTAATGTTTGAGGAGTAATGCCTTAGTGGTTGCTAATAGAGTAGGCTGAGTACTTTCAGTGTTTCTTCTCTACTTAGTTATGTACAACTATACATAGAAAAATGGGACAATTTCTACTAAAAAGCTTTATAAAAGCAAATGACATTTTATCAAAAACAACAGCAACAAATAAATCCAACAAAAATTGTGACAGGGCCTCCCTGGTGGCACAGCGGTTAAGCACTGCACTGTGGAGCTCTTCACAACTGCGATGCAGTTGGATGCCCAGAGGGGAGATTCCCACATGGCGCAGCAGACCTCTCCTGTCTCGCCCGCTGCTCCCCTCAGCAGTGTATTTCCATCTATCTGCCTGTTCTGTTCCCCACTCTGTCATTGGTGAACCCTCTCGCTGCCCCACGCCTCTAGCCTGTACCCCAGCTTGTATGCATAAGTAAATAAACCTTGAAAGTAAAGGGCCTCAGTCTTTCAATTGTAAAAGGTACTTTTAATAAATAGAACCTCTTTCAATATTCTACCATCAAAACCAAAAACATGCAAATAATAATTTGCTCTTTAAAAAGTTATAAATATAAAAAAAATATTTTTCTTTTCTTCATTGTTTTTCAAATTGTAATTTTCCAGAAGTTAGAAGAATTTTAGTTAATCAAGAAAACCGAATAGGCTAATGCTATGCAAAATACATCAGAAGAAAGATAAATCCCAATGGTCTCACTTACACCTGGAATATAGAGAAACATAACAGTCAGTCAAAACAAACCGATACTATACTCTTAACACCTGTTTGCAAAACTGAGGCAACCAGAGGGGGGATATGCTGGAGTGGAAGTGGGGGCAGGAATTGGCCCAGTGAAACATGGTAGAGGATAATTGGGGCACTTGTGGTGGCAGGATGTGAACATATGCATTTGTAGATTTTTGCCTCTGCAGCAGATACAAAGATATACACCTCCTTTATATCAGTAAACATAATTAGTGGGGGGGGAAGAAAACTGGAAACATAAAATATTATGTACCCATGAATTAGCAGATATTCGTAGATTCTTAAACTAGGGTACTCTGTTCCTTCATTTTATAACTTATAGAAATAGCAATTTTCAAAAGTGTGTTATAATCTTCATTATATATAAATATATGAATACTAAATAAGTTATATCCTATTAGAAGCTGGGCTAATTAATGACCTGGAAGACAAAGTGATGTGATATATGATTTTGTAAGTGCATCAGTAAAAAAATAAAACAAATGACATTGTGAAGTATAAAGTCTCTATTACTAAGTGAAATAGTTCATACTTTTTAAATAATTCAGTCAGCTAATAACAATGACAGTGTCATATTAAAATATTTGCTGTGTAAAGATTCTTTTCTCCTTGGTTTTCCTATGTGAGTATTCTATTTCATATCTAGTGACACCAAACTTTTTCAATCTTAGTTTAAAGAACCATCAAAATTATGATGAATTATGAATTATGATTATTTTAATAGACTCAAACAAGTGCTTAGTAGTTTACAAATAATGGACTAGATAGCTACAATAGACACTAAAGTGAAACTGAAGCACGAATAACTATAACAATAACAAAAATGAAATAATATTGGGATAGTTAATAAAATGGCAAATGGAAAAGTTAAAAAGATATCCAGAGTAGCAGCATAGAATTAAGAAAGAAGGAACAGAATTTATTTAATATTTCTGGACCACTAAAATTGACAGTGAAATGCAAGAACTGGAAAGATATAATTCAGGTTTGATAATCTAGAAAGATCAGGTGCAAGTACTGTAGAAGTACAGAAAATACATGGGGGCTAAACTAGATTCTACAGTAAGAAGGATCCTACGGGAATGTAAACCACAAGCCAAAATATATTTTAATTAGTTTTAGTAAAATGTAAAATATATATCACAAAGATATTTAATAAATTGCAAAAATAGAATCCTACTTAAATGTGATGCTATAGAGCTAATTTTGTCAAGTCAAAAGACTTTAGCTCCATGTTGTCTTCATAATTAACAAAAATTAATCTAGTGTCAACCTCAGATCTGTGTTCAAGAGCTAGGATGGAGAATAAAAGAGAGGAAAATATTTTTTGTCTGTTTTGCTTAAATATTTTAAACAATGTTGTTAGCATTTTGGAAGTACAGGATCTCCCTTTTTAAGCATAGCAAATTCACAGTCAAGCACCCATACTCCACTAAAGCTATTTTTCCCTTAAGGATACTGTCTAGAATTCATCCATACCAATTTTAAATTCATTTTATATCATATGTTCATTAAAATACAGTTATTCACTTTGAAGAGTCTGAAAAGACAAGTAATTGAGGCCCTGGGGCAGGAAAAGCAACATGTATCCAGGAGGTGATGTGTCAGGGAGATAGAGCATCAGCAGCCTCACAATGAGGGAGGCACAAGGGAAAGAGCCAGCAGGTGAGAGGCTGAGTGTGGAAAGGGATTGCCAGGGCATTTTGGTGTCCATTGTGTCGGCTGCTCCGTTTAACACTGCAGTGATGAGTGCTCTCATTATTTTCTAGCATCTTTAACGTTTGGGAAAAGACTGCTAATTACAGTCTTGTATTAATTATGGTCTTGTATTAATTAAGTTTGAGGGAAAAAAAAGACTGTACCAGCCCATCCCACACCCTCCATGCTGCACTTTGGATGACAAAGGGAGAGAAGCAGGGTGACCCTTATGTAGGAGGTTGAGATTTGAGCCAGATACAATACTAAAAGCAGTCGTCACTAGGAATCTAAGTCTTCCCATTACCTCTTCAACTCCCAGATTTTACTTTGAAATCAAGAGAAAGGTTTAGGGGATTGCTGAAATCTGGTATTTTATAGTTTTTAATGAAGAAATTAACAATGGGCATGAAGAACATACAAGGTTCTATAGGGTGTATGCAAAAATTATTTGAAAAATGCAGTGTTCTCTAGAAAACAAACTGCCTCTAATACCACATTTTAAAAACATCTATGAAGTATAAGCATGATAAAGACATTTTTTTCAGTTTTGTGTGATCCTGCAACCCAAGTCTTTGAACCTTCCTGAAACAAATATTCAACGTCTATAAATAAATGATCTCTGCAAATAAAAAATTCTCTTTATAATTTGTTGTATATTTTTGATTATTTAATAGGAATAGTCCTGCAACACTAAAATAGTTTTCAAATATTATATTTTCAAACTATTTTGCAGAATAGTTTTTCAATTTATATTTCACAAATTATATATAACACTTTCTTTGCATAAATTATTTTAAAAATTGCATGTGGTTCAAGTCACATTAAAAATGAGAGTGTAGCTATTAATAATTAAAAATATGTACAGATATATTTTAAGTAAAGAATATTTTGTGAAACAAAAAAATACAATACCCTTTTATCATTTGGCCTAATATTAGGATTTTATCATAGTCTTTGAGTCTTTGCACCTGTATTTTTAAATTAATCTTTGCTCTTTACTTTTTCACTCTAGAGACTAATGTTTCTGGTAATTAACTGGGCAGCAGTGTAAGAATTTTATTAGAAAATAACTATAGGACCTCACTGTTGGCCTATTGGTTAAGTCTCAGAGCCATCACCTTTATGGCCTGAGTTCGATCCCCAGCCAGGGAGCTAACCCACACAAGGCTCAGCAGACCCCTCCTGTCACACTCGCTGCTCATTTATCAGTGTATTTCAGTAAATCCACCTCTTCTGCTCCTCACTCTCTTTGTCTCTGGTAAATCCTCTCACCCCCTTCCCTACCCCCATACCTCTGGCACACACCCTAGTTCTATGCAAAAATAATAAAACAAAAAAAAAGAACTATAAAAATAAATCCTTTTCAGGGAAACTGGGCAGTGTATCTTCTTTGAATCTCTGCCAGGATTGGTTAACACTGAGGAAATGAGGCAGTATTTCTGTTGTTCACACATACAGAATTTGCCACAAGCAGTGAAGTACAACTGCATTGGCAACAACAGAATTTTGCCTGGCATTTTCAGCCTTGATTCTCTCAGCTGCAAGGGACAGTCTTACATGAAATGAGCAGTTATTGTCACCCCTTGCCAAAACCAGAATTCTGAATAACCAGGAAGAAGTATTTCCCCATTAATATACACACAGATAATTAGGCTCAAGGAAATGAAGTGCATAGAATGAAAATAGAAATTTTGTTTTTTAATGTGAACTTGTTTGATACCAGCTTCCGCTCTTCTGACAGATGGATTCTTCTTGGCAGATGATTATGCAAACTGTTCCTTTAGTTCCTGTCTACATGAAATGTATTCTATAAACACATTGAAGCACAGTGCTCCTCTGAGTGCTCAATGCTTGGGAATGTATCAGCACCACAATGATTTGGATGACAGGATTCAAAAGTGAGAGTAGAAGCTGGGGGAATACTCCTGTGATTGCTTTAGCTCCGTCAACGGCCCCGGTAGATAATAATGTGGTTCCCTTGAGATTTTATATAGGGCATTTTCATGTCAATAGGAAAGAAATAATCACTGATAATAAAATAAATTCAAATGAGCAAATTGTAAATAGTTTTTAAGTGTTTTAACAGATACTAGAAAACAAATGCATTCGGAAAGCAGGGCTCAGGTAAATTAAAATTGCAAACAGGCATTCACAGGATTTTCCTGCCTCTTGTGACCTAATTACCAGGGTCATGTTTCCTCATGATTTAATAGTTATGTGGTGATTACTCTAATATTTCTACGATGAAGAATCCTCCCCCTTTGTATTTTTGCAATCGAGGATATCAGACCTGATCTAATGGTACTTTTACATCCCAAATTTCAGTGGGAATTTTCTTGAGGAACTACCACACACAGAGGCAATCCGTATTTTCAGGGAAAGACAGATTGCTTCAACTGAGATTCAGATGTGTGTTAACAGTCTGGACATTCACTTGAATAGTATAAGTGTGCTGGACCATGCACTAGCTGATCAATGGTGTGCTAACTCATCCTCTGGTCTAACACCTTACCTAAAATTCTCAAATTTAGTTTCCTTGAGGGCACTAAAAGACCATTAATATTTTTTTTTTGGTTCTAACTCATATTTGAAAGTATTTTGTAGGAGACAAAGTGGAAACATATGAAGATAAAAGACTTACGGGTATCCATTCAATCAGGATTTGGTGAAGACACATAGGAAACTTAGAGGAAGTAAAATGTATAGAGAACTATATCCTCTGGATTCCACATATGATTTACTGTTTGAAAGTTAGACAAAAAACAAAAACAAGCAAAAAAGAATAGATAATTAAATTTTGCTTGCACTAAAACATTTCTTCAAATACCATGTGGAAAAATGGATTATCAAACTCCAAAATATTTACCCATATTTTTTTGATATTCAATGGAAAACTGATCTTGTTCTGTGAAGCATAAAACCAGATGGTAGAAACAGTACCAATCACAATGATGCTAAAAAACAGCAATCTATTTTTTTATTAATAGTGATTTACTCTTTTAATTGTGTTATTATTAGGATTCCATCAGGTATCGCCCTTGTAGAGTCCCCATCACATCACCATCATCTACCACCATAGTCCACTGTGCTTCCTTCTTCATTCCTGATCCTCCCCTATTCACTCTCCCCTTTGGATTCTTCAGTTAAAGTCAGTTTTCAAAGGCTAGCTTTTAAGATTGTCTTTTTCTGCTTCTTAATTTGGTTCTCTATATTCCACTTATTAGTGACAGTGTCTCGTATTTCTCTTTCTCTTTCTGACTTATTTAATATAGAATTACCTCTTCTAACTCCATCCATATTGCTGCAAATGGCATGAGTTTATCTTTTATGATTGTAATCCATTTGTTTTTGGGCACGTAGGCTGTTTCCATATGCTGGCTGTTGTAAACAGTGCTTCATTGAACTTGGGAGTGCAGATTTCTTTTTGAGATAGTGTTTAGTGTTCTTTAGGTAAATACTTGGGAGTCGACTTGCTGGGTCATGTGGGAGATCCATTTGTAGTCTTTTGAGCTACCTCCATACTGTTTTTAAAAAAATATATGACGGGGCCTCGCTGGCAGTGCAGGGGGTTAAGTCTCCGCACTGGGAAGCTACCAGCAGCCACTGCAGCAAAAGTTCGATACCCAGCCAGGGAGCCTCCCACTTGGTGCAGCAGACCTCTTCTGTCTCACCCGCTGCTCCCCTCACCAGCATATTTCAGTCAATCTGCCTGTTCTACTCCCTACTCTGTCTCTGGTGAGTCCTCTCACCACCCCACACCACTTGCCTACACCCCAGCTCTTGTATGCATAAATAAATAAATCTTTTAAAATATATAAGGGGAATACAAAATGTAAAAGATATAAGTAACAATAAAAATATATATTAAAAAAAGAAAATTAAAATCACAGAATATCATTAAACAGCTACTTAATGCCTACAGAGGAAAAATATAATGACACCAAGTGTTGGTGAGGACATGTGGAAACTGGAATTCATTTACACTGCTTGTCTGAAGGAAAATGGTACAATCATTTCAGCAATCAGTTTAGCAGATTTTCTAAACACTGAATATAATCTACCATGTGATCCAACTCTTCTACAACTAGGTATTTATCCACTGAAAATAAAATAAAGTGTTTATACAAATAAAAAAATAAAAAATAAAAATGTATGTGACTAAGTCATGATAATTTTTTCATTTGCAAGTGCAGTAAAGGATCTATCTAACTGACTCTAACTCCTACTCATCTTTTCTTTTGAAAACTCTCATAGATGTCTCCCTTTCCTTTTAATCCAAGCTACAGGTTTTCTATATACCTTTAGACACCCTATATCTAATACTATACATTTCAAACTGTATTTAAGCATTACAGTTAATTGTTTTCCCCTAGTATTGTGAAAATATCAATATAGTAATTGTCTCTTATTGTCGTAGATCTGCTGTGTTGCAGATGGTAGCCATTACATACATCTGCCTATTATGTAGATTAAATGGCATGATTTAATTGTACTTTAAATTGAAATACAGTTCCTCAACTGTCTGAGTCTTATTTCTGGTATACAATAGCTGTGCAAAGGTAGTACCTACTGCATTAGAAGGTATAGATATAGAACGTGCCCATTTTCAGAATTTAGTTGGACAGTCTGCCTTGATTAATCACTGAAATAAACTCTTAAACTTTTTAATGCCTCATATTGAAAACCCATACTGAGAAAAATGGAGTGGGTATATCATCATTTTGAATTTGAATTTAAGTCACACTACAAGGTGCCTTGATATCTATTTAAATCTGTAATAGCAAATAAGTTAAGGTATAGTATATTTTAAAAAAGCAATCTGAGACAATGATATAATAAAAACTGTGCTCAAGAGTTCCAAAAGTGCTTTGCAGACACAAAGAGATCTAAATCATACTAAACGGATCTAGGAATCAGCAACAAAGGTGAAAGAATCTTCTAATAGTCTTGTTTTTAGCTGTTTGCAAAATTACAGAAAAGCTCTTATAAGTTGTTTTCTTCATTGACTCCATAAATAAGGAAGTAATAATAAAACAGTTGTAGGAATGTGCTCATTAGTACTAGTGAGACCTATGCTCTTGCTCAGTGACTGTCTGGATTTATGCATTTTGCTTATTCAGCTGGAAAAGCATCTTAGATCCTCAATTCTAAATAAAGAGAAGAAAGCAAACTACTATGCTCTGGAAAATATGAGAGCGAGAAAATTAAAATTGACTTAAAAAAGAATATTTCTAATTGAATGGAAAAAATTAATTCATTGTGTAATGGAAAATGAGACCATATCTGAAAATGGTCTTAAACACATGAGCATTTATTAATCATATTTTTCTATTATTGATTGCTATGTCTGGTGGGTTAATTTTTAATTTTCCCTATATTGGTGTCCTTTTAGGGCATGCTTTCTGTTTTTTTTTTCTTTTTATTTATGCATAGAAGAGGTAGAGTATAGGCCAGAGGTGCAGGGCTTGAGGGGATTCCCTAGAGACAGTGGGGATCAGAGCAGAAGGATTTTCTGAAATACACTGCTAAGGGGAGCAGCAGGCAAGACAGGAGAGGTCTGTTGCGCCATATGTGTTTTAGCTCACTGGCTGGCTGGGAATTGAACGCAATGTGGCCTAGCTCCCTGAATGGGGATCTAACTCAGGTCGTAAAGGTGATAGCACTGAGACTTAAAGCCTAGGCCACCAGGGAGGCCCCCTCTTTCTTCATTCTTATGTAAGTAGAAGAGAGACTGCTTTTAGTTAAATACAGAAATAGCAACTTGTCTAATTGTAATATTTATGCAAACAGAGATTATTGCTTTTGCTTACACTTGCCTGAAATTCAAATAACCAGATCTATATTTTACTTTATATATTTTTCATCTTTTTTTAAAAATATATATTTTTATTGTTATTTATATCTTTTACA